>JABCRI010001057.1:0-30539 GCA_015143295.1 Tetracentron sinense | reverse complement strand
TTCATTTGGGCAACACATCTTCTATCCTTGGCAAGGGATAACGATTCTTGATAGTTACCTTGTTCAACTGACGGTAGTCTATACACATCCTCATAGACCCGTCCTTCTTCTTCACAAAGAGAACCGGAGCTCCCCACGGCGAGACACTTGGTTGGATGAAACCAAGTTGTTGTAACTCCTCAATCTGCTTCTTTAATTCTTCAAGCTCTATAGGGGCCATTCTATATGGTGCCCTTGAAATCGGAGCGGTACCCGGAGCAAGCTCTATAGCGAATTCGATCTCTCTATCAGGAGGTAATCCGGGAAAGTTCTTCCGGGAACACATCTAAGAACTCACTCACAACTGGAATAGCCGAGGAGTTTTGTGCTTCTAGGTTTGTTACACTCAAGGCTGCGAGGCGAGCAATGTCCCTCTCTCTTAATCCTCGGAAGTGAAAAGGCTTACCCCCTTCCGGCTTGAAATTCACCATCTTTTCAAAACACGCAACATGCCCGTGATGGTTTGCCAACCAATCCATACCAAGAATGACGTCAAAGTCTAAATCTTGGAAATCCAGGACGATAAGATCGGCTAACAGTTCATTCTCCCCCACTTGAACCACACTATCCCTGAATATCTTGTCCGTATCAACTGACTTGCCGAGTGGAGTTGCAATGGTCAACTCCTGCTCCAATGGAGTAGCCTCAGTCGAAAAGCCCTTTGCAAAACTTGGGGAGACAAAAGAGTGAGTAGATCCTGTGTCTATCAACACTCGAGCGAGACACTCGTTCACTAATAAAGCGCCTGTGCGATTAAGTAACTAATATCAGTAGATTTCAAATAGTAACAAGCATCATACATAGGTAACCCTTAGTATAAATAACCGCATAACAAGCCACAGAAATTTTATACAACTTAAACTCAAAATTCTCGCGTACCTTGCACGACATCGTCGGATGCACGTGCGTCTCTCTCCGATAGAGCAAAAACTCGACCCTGAGTGGCTGGGCGAGGAGGCCAGGCAGACTGTGAGGCCCTCGAAGCCTGAGAAGAGCTAGGCTGAGATGTCTGCCTAATCGGGGGCCTGCTCCCCGAAGACTGAGCTGGCAATCGACGTCGGGGACAATCCCGAATCATGTGGCCCTGGTCGCCACAATGAAAACAGCCTCCTGTAGCCTTCCGACATTCCCCTGCTGGATGCCTCCTTCCACAAAGGGTGCAGACATCATGTGAATAAGTGGGAGGAGTATAACCCGTAGCCTGAGTCACTGCGGGGCGAGGAGCATACGAGGTAGCCGGGCGAAAGGCCGGTGGAGCCAAAGGGCGGAGAGCCTGTGGTGCCGAGTACATCCTCTGTGACTGAGCCGGCCCTGCGAACTGATAAGACATAGTCCTAACTCTCTTCTCCCCTAAACTACTAGACTGTCCCTTCTCTATTCCTCTTCTCTTAAAGAACTCTTCGGAATTCGACTCGGCCAACAATGCCTTGTCCACAACTTCCGAATATGTCTCATGTCGGAACATTGAGACACGATCCTTGAGGTAGGCCTTCAACCCCCTCTCGAATTTTCGGGCCTTCATAGCCTCGGTAGCTATCATGTGTGGAGCAAATCGAGATAGCTCTGAGAACTTGGCTTCGTAAGCCGCTACAGACATATTACCTTGCTCCAAGGTAATAAATTCAATTTCTTTCTTTTCTTTCATCCCAACTGGAAAGTATTTCTTGTAGAAAACGTCCAAGAATTCTCCCCATGTCCATTCTTGGCCTTGCCGGGTCAACTCTCGGGTCCGAAGTACAGACTTCCACCAATGGTCGGCCTCGTCTTCAAGCATAAAGGCAGCCCATGTGACCCTCTCTACTTCCGTAGGTGCCAAAACCGAGAATATCTTCTCAAGTTGCCGAATCCAACCCTCGGCAACAAGTGGATCAATGCTTCCACAAAAAGTTGGAGGCCTCATCCTCCGGAAAGCTTCTATCCCGGCTTGGGCTCGGTTAGGAGGAGCCGGTATAAGTGCCGCATTAGGCGGAGTGGCCGGTTGCCTTGCCGCCAACATAGCCAAAGTCTCGGCTATGGATGCGAATGCTTGGGCAAAGTCGGGCTGATCATCACCCGATGGAGCATCACCTCCATTACCCCTCGTGTTGTACCCGCGACCCCGGGTATTGCGTCTCATGATTTCTCCTGAGAACGACAATACAGCATGAGTCTAACTTGGATACGCAGTTAGTACAATTTTTCGCAATTCACTCAATACATATTCATCAAGCACATTTAATAAGTACAACACCAATAATGTACACATGGTATATAACACAATAGCATAACATACAATCCGTGTTCCTAGTGTAGGACTCTATGTTCGGTTGAAGTTCAACCCATTTGACTAAGACTAACTTGTTAGTCTATACTTGGAATACAACTCTCTAAGGTGATTCTAATACCTTGTTCAATCATCTAAGTGACCCTAGGGACTCTAATACCTAGGGCTCTGATACCACTTCTGTCACGCCCCAAAATACCCCCTGGGAGTTAAGGGATACTTTAGAGGTGACTACGTGTACCTGACAAACCATCCTGTAATGCCAGAGGCTAAACATAATATAATACAATGATAATCAGAGCGCGGAAACTAAACATAAGTGCGGAAGCATAAGCCAACTTTTTCTTTTCTTCTATAACTCCAAATACTATTCCAAGTTAACATATACCAGATACAATCAAAGTAAAGGTGGACATGCCCACCTATCAAAATACAAAAAGGAACTCTCTAACCCTCTCCTCTCAACAGTAGTCGAGGTACGGCCACACATCCAAGTCCCCATCCTCCTGAGACTGCCATGGGATAGGTGGCTCCCTCTCCTCTACATACTCCTCCTCGACCCAAGGCTCGGGATCGAGGACATCCACAGTACCTGCCGACATAAAAGTACGGCTGAGCATGGAATACTCAGTGAGTACAAACTACTAGCTAACCATAACAATAGCGAAATCATAACAACAGTGAGCAATACAAGATATTAATTTAAAGCAATAGTGAAAGCATAAGATACATAGCCATATCATGACATGCGGGAATGAATGCAAAAACCTCGGAAAAACTCATGTCTCGGAAACCTTTTTCGTGTCTCAGTCAAATCATGTATGTGTGTCGTGTCTTGTCTTGTATTTCATGTCTTGATTTATTCTTGACTTGTATACTTGTGAGCCAGAGGCTAGCACCCTTCCTTGGGCTACCAACCTCCTTGTCATGTTCTTGTTCCATTTCTCTTGTGAGCCAGAGGCTAGCACCCTTTCTTGGGCTACCAACCTCCTTGTCATGTTCTTGTTTCATTTCTCTTGTGAGCCAGAGGCTAGCACCCTTCCTTGGGCTACCAACCTCCTTGTCATGTTCTTGTTTCATTTCACTTGTGAGCCAGAGGCTAGCACCCTTCCTTGGGCTACCAACCTCCTTGTCATGTTCTTGTTTCATTTCATATACAAATACAATCTTGGAAAAACCCGGTTTCATGCATGCATGCGTGCTTGTGTGCTTGTTAATAGTGGTAATCATGATGACATACTTGAATGGGCGGATCACATGACTATGGCATTTCAATCCTTAACATAGTGGTATGGAAATTTAGGCAACATATAGCACATTTGAGCAATTTATCATTTCTAAGAACATTTACACAATTTCTATTTCCATTTTCTTCATTAAGTCCATTTATCCCTTGTTTAGTCATTTTATCAAACACATAGCATGCAAGGTTCCTTAATGGTTCATCTTCTTCTTTTTAGTGCCTACTTTCCATCCAAAAATCAAGGTATGTTCATTATTGGTAAAGTACCCATCCACCAATTCCATCACACACATCACCCAACATACACCTCGGCATCCAATCGCCACATCAACCCCCACACACATCCATACCTTTTTCTTATCTTATTTAGGTTCATTGGAGATGATACATGTTATATGGGAGGCAAACATAATAGCATAAATCACATTTCATAAGGAAAACCTAGATTTATTGCTAGGGTAAGTTAGTAGGGTGTACTAACCTTGAATCAAGGCTTGATCCTTAGTAGAAACCTTGATTGAAGCTCCAACTTGCAAGAAGAAAGATCCTTGCTTGAAGAAGGCTTAGTGTGGGGAAAACAACCTTGAAGTTGCCGTAGAAAACGCTGCCCTACCTTGGAGAAGGAGTCCCACACGAACTTGAGGTTGGATTTTCGAAATCCAAGCTTTTAGGGATGCTCTTGGGGTGCTTAAACCATTGATCTTACTCTCAAATGGAAAGGGGGTTTTGGAACCCTAGTTTCTTCTCCCTCTCTCTCAAATATCCCTAAGTGTTGTAAGTGAGGCCTCAAAGGGTCGAGCAAACCCTTATGGGTAAGGGTTTAACACCCAAAAGATGAAAACGCCCTTACTGAAATTTCTGCAAAAACGCGAAGACCGAGCGATCGGTGGTTATGACCGGTCGATCGGTTGCCTACCGAGCGATCGGTGTTTATGATCGATCGATCGGTCAAAAACTCACTCTCTGGAAAATTTCCCCATACAAAATTTCTGACCGTGCGATAGCTACCGATCGATCGGTTTTGGACCGATCGATCGCTGACTGGACCGAGCGATCGGTGCTCTGTATGTCTGGACTGTTTTGACCATATCTTTTGACTCGCTCGTCGGATTTCGACGATTCAACTTGCGTTGGGTTCGTCTTTTGAAAACGCACATTTTTGACATTTCGAAATTTCCAATTTCTCCCTTATTTATTAATTAGACTACGAAAATGGCCAATTAGCTATGAAAGTGCCATTCATTAAAGATGAAAAAGTCCGGGGTGCTACACTTTCTGACTACCCAACTGTCACTGTATTGTATTCCCTAAGTTAGAAAATACGTTAGTGGAATCAAAACAGTCAGATCACTGCCCAGTCATAGATGAACTCATCAGATCTAAGGATCATCGAAACTGTTCAATGTGAATGAGAGACTAACTATCTGATAGTATGTTTGTACAAGATGTCTCTCATTGAATGCAATCAGTCAGTGTACATTTAAGCACCCATATGCTGATGTGTAGTCTCCATTACAATAGTTCGAGAACTACATCTCAATTATTGAGAACATCTCAGCATTCTGGCAGCCATATAAGTGAAGTGCCCAGTTTCACCCACAACTGTGACTATATAAGGTATAAGGAATCGGAAAGTTTTATCTACCTGTGATAATCTAATCACATAACTTTTCTATGATATATCCTATGGATCTTTATCGATATCTTATATCGTATAGATCATCTCATGATTATGGTCAATTACCCATAATGAATACACAATAGATTAAGAAGAAGCATTTATTAATCAAATTAATAAGGTTCTAACAATCTAAATGACTTTCCTAGGCATCATGTCCAACAAAATGGACCATATACATCACTATGTATGAGTCTTAACTTTTCTTCGCTCTTCCCACCTTCTTAGGGTAAGGTTTCTCGGTCATCTTCCCTTCAAGACAAGACTCACAAGTAGGGAGTGGTTCCAGCTTGAGAAATTCAAGGGACCATCTTTTACCAACCTCTTGATCCTATCAAAATTAATGTTACCAAGTCTCTTATGCCAAAGATTAGTAGACTCTGTGCAATGTCTCTTCATTCCAGACATTTTAGATGATGAGGCATTATCACTTTGCAGACATTCATTATTTACCAAAGGAAATATTAAATAAAGACCATTAATAAGATTGCCAGTAATCAAGACCATTTCATCTTTCTTAATTTCAACAATTGAATTAAAATTAATAGAGAATCCACAAAATGAAAGTCTAGATACTGAAATCAAATTACGATGTGCAGAAGGCACATAAATGTAGTCTTCTAAAATTAATGTCTTTCTATTAGTTAAATAAAGCATAAATAAGCCGATTGACTTCACTGCAACATTTGCACCCGAGCCAACTTTAAGCTTCTTCTCCTGTTTGGTTGGTTTTTTGGTTTCCTTGAACCCCTGCAAACAATTGCAAACATGTACAGTGGATCCAGAATCCATGCACCATGAGTTAGGAGGACAATCCAGAAAATTTGACTCAATAGTAATCAATACTTCAAAGCATCTCATACCTTGAGTATTGCCGCCACCCTTCTCAAGAGTTGCAAGGTAAGTCCTACAATTCCTCTTCCAGTGGCCTATTTTACCATAGTGGAAACACTTTCCCTTGCCTTTGTTTTCCTTGCCAGTATCACCTAAAGAACCTTTGACAACTCTTGCCTTACCCCTATTGTCTTTAAACTTACCTTTGTCATTGTTCCCTTTTCTAAACTTTTTAGATCTATTGGAGGTATCAAGTTTATCGACTATTAAAGTTTCGCCCTTAGTTGAATTTTTGATCAAATCTTCTACAGCCACAAGTGAGTTCATAAGCTCACTTAGTAACATTTCACTCTTGTTCATGTTATAATTTAACACAAACGCATTGAAGGACGAAGGGAGTGACTGCAGAACAATGTCAACCTGAGTGATGGCATCCATCTCTCCACCAAGAATTTCTAGCTCATTTAATAAGCTCATCATCTTTATAATGTGCTCCCTGATTGAAGTTCCCTCAACCATCTTGGTATTAACAAGGGATTTCAACTTTTCTTTTTGAGCTATTTTGCTCACCAAACATCTCATGCGGGTTTTGCAAAATGTCAGAAGCCTTATCCATGTGTTCATGCATCTGGAGGAATTTTGGGTTTAGGTGTCTTAAGACATAGTTCAAAGTTATCCGCGGCAAATACTATTCTAATCTTTCTTTTCCAATCTACATAGTTAGTTCCAACTAACTTTTCCTCACAAAGAATTTCAATCAATGGGTGTAGGCCTGTCATGATGTAATCAATTGACAAATAAAATAGTATTAGGGATCTATTGTATTCATTAATTACTATTACATTATGGGTCTGTTTCTAATAGTATTGCCAATTTAGGAAGTTTCGATTGACATCAAATACCTAGACACTGGCTTAATGTGATCCTACATTTGGGCACAATATCATACCACCTTGAATAGGTAGATAGAAACTATTTTCTCCGTTTTCACAGATCTCATCTAGTGAATTTTGGAGCATTCGATCTACTGTCTGATGTATAAGGGATGTTATACTCACGCTTTGGCGTTATTGTATAATATCTCTTATTCATGTGCCCACCTACCATGAACCTAATAAACACCTAGCGAAAGCTCACGCTTTAGCGTTGTTGCTCCCACTATTTGCGTGTACAGGTTTCACCATGTTCTCACATAGGTGAGAGGGATTAGGCCCGGCTTTGGCCTGTCAGCTGACTCACACTCCCCACTATAAGATCACATAGTGTATGGTAGAAGATCATAATACTTAGGGACTTGTCCCCAGTCTTATATTCACATGATATATTAAGGCAATTATTTCAACAGAATAATTAAACACATAAACAATAATTATCATCTCATGATAAAATCAACAGCATCATCTCATGATAATAAACAATAATAAACTTCATATGAGATTAATAGCTATGGGTCAGTAAAATTAAAATGTATGGATGCAAGAGAATGAGACAAGAATAAAGGCAGCTTGCAAACTCCTTCGTGATCCCTTCCTTTATCATTTTATCAAGATCATCATCGCAGCATCCTCCTTAACAGCATCTCCACCAATGTATAATATGGAATTTAAATGGGATTAGGGAAACTAGTATTTCATTCGCCCTTTTTAGGGAAATTGAATGAATCTGCCCTTTACAAATTGCCAAAACCTACTACATATTATCCTCTAATCAATGATTAACATTTAATCATTTTTTAAAATAATTAATTAACATTTAATCAATTGTTTGAGCTTGTATTTCTTATGTGAGCATCTCCACAGATTGCTCTTGGACATTCAAACCATGGCATACCCACTGTTATCCCATTGACCCTAAATAGGAATTTCATCGGAATTGCAAGTGACGTGAGATATCCATGTTGCAATTGAATCCCAGTGTAAGAACATTAACCAATACGGATCCCACCACATGAACTTTTTAATTCAATTAATCCTTCCAATTACATTATCCTTAATGGCCCTTTGAGATTATTTATACTATCTAACTCATAGCCCATTGCACATCATTTGGGTTTCCAAGACTTCTGATTAAGCCATGAGAAACATTTTCTCATGTAAAACATTTTGAGAAAAATATTTTTATAAGTATAATATATTTTAAATAAAATATATTTCAAACTTGTTTTATTGCAAAATCACCTACGTAGGATTTAAGCTTAATTGTCTGTCTTACTCGGAACTTGGATAATCTCTCAAATTAATGAGTATGGATTTCTTGTTTGAAATTCATTATGACTCGAACAGATTTTTGACTATCCAACTGTCACTCTATCGTATTCCCTGAGGTAGAAAATACTTTGGTGGAATAAAAACAGTCAGATTATATTTTAATCATAGATGAACTCATTAGATCTAAGGATCATCGAAACTGTTCAATGTGAATGAGAGACCAACTATCTAATAGTATGTTTGTCGCACCCCAAAATACCCCCTAGGAGTTAAGGGATACTATAGGTCTGACTGTACTCAAATTGGAAAACCATCATGTAATGAATAAGACATAACATGATCTAATAGGGATATAACACAGAGCGCGGAAGCTAAAGTATTGCGGAAACGCAACCAACTTTTTCTTTTCTATATACCTAACAAGTATTCCAAGTTTTTATAAACAAAATACAGCAAGTAAAGGTGGACATGCCTACCTATCAAAACATAAAAGAAATATAACTCTCTCTCTCAATAGTCACCCCCATGGGGCCAATGGTCTAAGTTTTTTGCCTCCACCTGAGGCTCCACCGCCGGCTCCATATATGGCTCCTCCTCGCCATAGTCCTCCTCTATCTAAAGACCCGGAGTACAAATGTCAAAAGGGACTTGTGTACCTGCCAATATGAAAGTACGACTGAGTATGGAATACTCAGCGAGTACAGGCTCCAAGCTAACAACCGTAATAACAAGTATACATGCTATCATAATAGTTAATTAAATAATACAGTTCATGATTCATTCTTAAAGCAACATACAAATCATATGAGTTCTTGTGCGTTTATGAAATTCTTATGAGTCCTTAGAAGCCTTGTGAGTTCTTGTGAGTTTGTGTGAATCCTTATGAGTTCTTGTTAGTCCTTATGAGTTCATGTGAATTCTTATGAGTTCTTGTGAGTCCTTATGTGATTCTTATGAGCCCTTCCTTCGTTATTCTTGTGAGCAAGATATTAGTACCCGTACAACCTGGGCTACCAATCTCCTTGACCATATATCAACTTATGAGCCTTTTCTTGTGAGCCAGAGGTTAGGACCCGCACATCCCTGGGCTACCAACCTCCTTGACCATGTACTTGTGAGCCTTTCATATGAGCAACTTGTGAGATCTTTTCTGGTGAGCAAGAGGTTAGCACCCGCACATCCCTAGGCTACCCACCTCCTTGACCATGTACTTGTGAACTTTTCTAGTAAGCAGGAGGTTAGCTCCCTTAACCATGGCTACCAACCTCCTTGACATTTCCATTTCTTGTGAACATTTCTTGTGAGCGTTTCTTGTAAGTTCTTACGAGTTCTTGTGTATTATTCTTGATGAGTTTTACTTGTTATTTCGATTCTTAGCACTCGTGTATAATCAATAGGCAACATCATGTGACATGAAATTAAGCATCATATAACATTTTCAAGATTCCCAGAAACATGTGAGAGTTGAGGGACATGTAAAGCATATTAGCATGATTACCAATTAGTTGGGGAAAAGTCCCTAATTCATATGGCATAGTCTTGGTTCTAATTTCATACAAGCATTCCATCAAACACTTGGCATCCAACATCCCTTTAGCATTTTATTCATGTTTTTCAAGTTCAACATTTCATCAAGCACATGGAGTGTATTCATTATGAGTACATTGCCCTTCCCATTTTTCCATCACACCACAACAACAATCACGTCCTACATGGCATCCAATCGCCTCAACTAATCATCCCTTACACACATCCATCAAAATTATTTTATCTTGTTTATTGGGAAATTTAAACATTTCAAGAAAATAAAGTATCTAAGATCGATCCATAAGCATTCTTTAAGGAATATCTAGGTTATTACCAAGTTAGTTAGGAGGGTGTACTAACCTTGAAGATCAAAGCTTGATCTTGAAGAAAAACCTTTGATTGAGATCCCAACTTGATGGAGGAGCAATCCTTGAGGAGGAAGATCTTCCTTGAGCTCCCTTGATCTTCAAATCCAAAAACCCCTCTTTGGATTTCTCAATCTCTCCTCTCCTTTTTCTCTCTTTCTTCCTCTCCTCTTTCTCTCCTCTAGGTTTATGGTGAGCCAAAAACCCGTGAAATTTATCCAGATCAATGATCTCTAAGACCTAGAGGGGGGGTGAATAGGTCTATCTAATAATTTTTAACCAATTTTAATTTTTCAATTAATATGTTTAAAAATCAATGATTAACTCAATCAGACAATCCACACAAATCAAACACAGAAGATTTTTACGTGGAAAACCCTAATGGGAAAAAAACCACGGGACCTTGTCCAGCAATAAACTTCACTATGAAAAGATATCAAGTACAAGATAAGACCTTACCAAAACAGAAACTAGTTCCTAGGTATAGACTCTTACTCTTGATTTCCACGAACCAGCAGGTTCGATCTCCGCCTTAGCAGCTTCGGTTCCACACCGACCAAATCTTTTCAAGCAACTTCAAATCCACGATCACACACGATCGATCTCCTTCCACGAAGGCTCCGGATCAAACACCGGACAAACACACAAGGTGTAGGGTTATGAATCAATTTAGTAAATTTCAAACCCTAGAGGGATCTCATACAGATCTGAGATCACACAATGCAAGATCAAAGATTTTAATCTATACTTGCATTCTCTAGGATCTAAGAAAGAGGAGGGATCAACAAAGATCTAATAAAAACAATAAGAAAAACCCTAGAAGAGTTTCTCAGACCTCTACTCTTTCAAAAATTATCAAAGACACGAATTAGGTCTCTCAAAAGTTGTTTATATAGGGTTAAAAAAAGAATCCAGGAAAAGAAAAATTCTTTTTACGGGGACCGATCGATCGGTGCTCACAAACGATCGCTCGGTTCACAACGGATCGATCGGTTCTAATGACCGATCGCTCGGTCATAAAACATCTCTCTGGAAAATTTCCCCATACAAATATTTAGTCCAGTCGATAGCCACCGATCGCTCGGTAGGCCACCGATCGATCGGTCGCAATACCGAGCGATCGGTTGAGACAGAATTTTTGCCAAAATTAATTCATTTTATTTTTATTTGATTCAACTAAGATCAAATAACTTTGGTAGGCTTAAAACTATCCTCCTAGGTATTTTTAGGGTTATCTAAGTCAAATCAAACCTAGGTAGGGGTCTCTAAGTCCATTACCTGTCTAGATCCGGAGTAGAACCTTTTTCTTCTCTTTCTTCTATCTTCTTTAAGCTTTAGCTCTTCACTTCTTTTCTGACAAGTTGAACATGACTCGACGACTCGACCCAACTGACCTATCTAATGATCACGGAATTTGCCAACACCTATTTAGGGATTTACAATCTCCCCCTTTGGCAATTCCGGGACAAAACAAAACTAATTCATATACTAGGTTCAAATTTTCCCAATTGATTCAAAAATGGAAAATTGACCTTTACATGACTCAAAAATAATTACATGACTTTTGACATGTTAACTTGTCATGATTTACCAAACTTAGAACCTGTTTGCCTGCACATGCTAAATCAAAAACCTGTGAAGCATGGGAAATAACATATAGGATGAAAATATGTATAACCATTCACAATCCATAACAGGTTAGTATTCCAAAAGCTCATCCATCATCCATAACACTATTCCAAAAGCTCATCCATCATCCATAACACAATCCATAACATCTATAATACCATTCTCCCCCTTTTTGGCTCGAAATGCCAAAGGTGGATTAGAAAAGGAAAGCATAAACCATTGAAAGGAGATGAGATAGAAAATAATGAGCATAAACCATTCAAATGTATACATCCATAACAAGTCAATAATAACCAAGAAGGTTTGTACTAAGTACAACCAAGACAAAATACATCAAAATGGTAAACAAAGTCTGTCACTCGACTAAAAAAAAACAACTTCTATCACGAACCATCACTCCTGCTCATCATCAGAAGTGAGCTGTGACTCATAGTAAGCTCGAAAATCTCAAACATCTCTCTGTACTCCAAGCACGGCTGCATCGAGAGATCCAAGTCTACCACGAACCTCTGTAGTAAACTCCTCGTATGAAGAAATATGAGTCCGGAGATCCATCTGCATCTCTCTCATCATTCTCCCAAGATCGTCCATAGTGGTCGGAGGAGGACGAGATGACCCAGCACCAACTTCTGCTCCCTCCTCTGTATCTCGAACTGAGGCATGTGAAAAACTCTGAGCTAGGGTCTTTTTGGTGATTGGACCCTTAGGAACTCGAGTAGGAACACCAGGAGGAGCGATAACTCCTTGAGAACCAAGAAGTTTAGTGATGAGTGAACCAAATGGTAGGGCTCCAACTGCTGTATTAGTTTGATGGGCTTGGATCATCAAGTCAATGATGTGAGCGGCAAGATCAATATCACGCCCACGTAGAAGACTAAACAAAAATCTAGCTCTATCTTCCCTAAGGTCCGCAGTATGAACCTTTGGATGGATATTTGCACTCATAACTAGGTTTACTAGTCTAGCATCCTTAGTGAGTTTCGCCACTTCAATAAGAGACCCAACCCAAAACGTAGGAGTACCACTTAGAAAGGTAACAACATGTTCCATGGAGTCTTTATCCTCATCAGTTTTATAAATATAAGGATAATATGCATTTGGAACTCGAGGACACCCAAGGAATTTAGAAACCAAATCAGCATTTATGACAACAGATTGTTCTCATGCTCGAGATTTGAATGACCATTTTTTCTGGTTGATTTCAGAAAAATTAGAGTAAAATTCTCTAACTAACTGGACAGAAGCAGGACCGGATAAGGTAAGTATACCTTCCCATTGACGATCTGAAATGAGAGTAGGAAGATAATAATCACCAAAATCAGAAATATGTATGTCCCTTTCAACCATAACACCTTTCTTGCTAAAATACTCACTATAGAGTTGAGCAGCAGTAGGACTGATAAACTGGGATAACTTACTGGACTGGGAAGATGAAGCTTTACCTTTATTTTTTCGAGTTTTATCAGCCAGAGATTTTTTACGATTCTCAATTGTAGAATCAATCATTCTACGAATTGGCCTGTCCCCAATGGAAATCCCATGCCCTATTGGAGTGAAAGTAAAGGGCTCTAGGTTTTTCTCATCTTGAGGAGGATCCTCTTGGTTGTTGAGGACCAACCTCCAACGTTTGGGAATGCCAGACATGAGATAGGCAAGAAGGATTAACGACAAAACGAAAGCCATTGAAGAAAATGCAAGAAATGATGCCCTAGATGAGAAAATCAATCTAAAGCAAAGAAAATGCACAACTCTTACCTTTTAGATGCTTGGGAAACCTTTAGAATAGAATGGAATGTCCGTAGGAAAGATTTGGAGGAGAGGAAACCGAGAGATCGCTCTGGAGATCGGAGAACAAGTGAACAAAAAAAATAGAAATGAGGGTTTTATAACCCTGTTCACGAAAGACCGATCGATCGGTCTTTAGCACCGAGCGATCGGTGGTCTGAAAATTTTTCAAAAATTTTTACTGTTAAAACCTTTTCTCCCCCTCAACCAATGGAACATTTAAAATACATTTTCACCTCAAAATGACCAACTGATCAAAAAAAATTTGCAACATGTGATTTCATAAAAATCATAGATAATAATCACCCAAGAATTGATATATCAAGTATAGGCATAAACAAGGATTATGAAAACATTAATTGATTTTCACCGGTGATTAAATATGGTATTTGCATCACAATCAGAGTCAAGATACAATTAGAAGTAATGTGAGTATGAAATCAAAATTCATTACTTGACTCGTTGAATTGGTTTCCTTCCTTAATCTAGATTTTGACATTATATTTCAAATGGGACTCTAAAATTTTCAAAAACTAGTTTTAAAACCAATAATCATCCATATTTATCTGATGAGCAATTTTTACCCCATATTTGACTAATAAATTTATTTCATTTCTTTTTCAGTCAAATTGTACTCATTATGTAAATTCTTTTTGGAGTACACATATATAGACACTAGCACACTGGTGACTTTCACTCAAGTGAGAAGGTAGCTCTTTCTAATGACAGTAGGGGCTTTCACACTAGCAATCCATATAGATACCTACTGTTTGTCTAGGTAGCCATTACTCACTGTTTGCATTCACTAGTAGCTATCACACAAACTCACAGGTAGTCCTCTCCATGTCAATATTTTTATATCTAGGGGGCTCACTTTATGGAATTTTTTATGACATTGGTTATTCTAGATTTGATTAATCTAGGGAACCATATGGTATAATATCAGAACCTTTATATAGGAACTAAAACCATCTAAAGAATCAGTCAGAGTGCTTGTGCAAATTAGAACATCATTGTATGCTCAACTCTAACTGAGGTTAATTAGCATGACCAAATTCAATCACAAGATCGAACCAACAATTGAACTTTCCTATTTTATTCAATCCTATGATATATTTATCCTTGGATTATATGGTTAAATATGATTTCAAGGAAATAACATTAAGCAAAAAGATAGGATAAATAAGGTCATACAAACACATTATTTTTTTTTGCAATATTTTTCAATTTTTTTTTTTTTTTTTGAATGTTTTTGGATTTTTATTACTTAAAGAAAATAAAAAAAATTGCTCTATGACTTAAATAGAACATGAAGAACACATAGGCTATGAAACAAGTACACCATTACTCAACTCCACACAAACCGATGGATTTCCTAAGGAGTTCAAACCTAAGGGAATCTAAAGGTTTTGTGAGAATGTCCGCATATTGATTCTCTGTTTGGACATACTCAATAGACACAACTTTTTGCTCAACAAGATCACGGATGAAGTGATGCCTAATGTCTATATGCTTTGTGCGAGAGTGTTGCACAGGATTTTTGGAGATATTGATTGCACTTGTGTTATCACAATACACAATCATAGTGCTTTGATCAATCCCATAATCCTTCAACATCTGTTTCATCCACAGAAGTTGGGTGCAACAACTACCAGCTGCTATATACTCAGCCTCGGCTGTAGACAAGGAAATGGAATTCTGCTTTTTGCTAAGCCAAGCAACTAAGCAGTTTCCAATATAGAAACACCCGCCGGAGGTGCTCTTCCTATCATCAGTATTTCCAGCCCAATCAGCATCAGAATACCCCACAACAATGACATTTGTATCGAAAGAATACCAGAGGCCTAAGGACAAAGTTCCACTCACATAGCGAATGATACGCTTGACAGCAACTAAGTGAGACTCTTTGGGATTTGCTTGATAACGGGCACATGCTCCAACACTAAAGGCTATGTCGGGTCTAGTAGCAGTTAGGTAGAGCAAACTACCAATCATGCTTCTATAATTAGTCTGATCGACATCCTTCCCTGAAGTATCTTTACTAAGCTTTATAGTAGTACTCATAGGAGTCCTAGCATGCTTAGCAAAACTCATTCCAAATTTCTTCACTAGATTTTTTGCATATTTGATTTGAGATACTGAGATCCCAGAATCCAATTGCTTGATCTGAAGACCAAGGAAGAAACTTAGCTCACCAACCATGCTCATTTCAAATTCATTTTTCATTTGTTCAGCAAATGAATGAGCATGTATGTCTAATGTGGAACCAAATACTATGTCATCAACATATATCTGGGCGATGACAATATCACCTTTCACTTTCTTTATGAAAAGGGTTCTGTCTACTCCCCATCTCGAAAATCCGTTTTCCAAGAGATAAGTAGTCAGCCTCTCATACCAAGCTCTTGGAGCTTGTTTTAAACCATAGAGGGCCCTTTTTAGTCGATAAACTTGATCAAGGTGATGTGGATCTTCAAACCCTTTTGGTTGTTCCACATAGACTTCTTCATGTAGAATGCCATTCAGAAAGGCACTCTTAACATCCATTTGAAAAAGTTTGAATTTCATATTACAAGCCACAGCTAGAAGAATTCTTATTGATTCTAGTCTGGCTACAGGAGCAAAAGTTTCATCGAAGTCAATACCTTCAATTTGGGTGTATCCTTGTGCAACTAACCTAGCCTTATTTCTTATGATAGTACCTTTTTCATCAGATTTGTTCTTGAAAATCCATTTGGTACCTATCACATTTGTATTATTAGGCCTAGGTACTAAATACCAAACATCATTCCTAGTAAACTGAAGTAACTCTTCTTGCATTGCATTTATCCAATTATCATCTGCAAGAGCTTCAGCTACATTCTTGGGTTCAAAAGATGAAGTATAGCAAATGTAGCTAACTTCATTTTCAATTTGTTTCCTCGTTCTCACTCCACTTTCAACATCACCAATAATATCAGTGGAGGTGTGAGGACTCATGACCCTAGGATGTGTAGGTTTTAATGGAGATGTTTGCTTATCAATAGGTGAAGTTGAAATAATTTCAACATCTTCATTTTCAGCACTTTCATCATCCTCACATTGCACATTTTCAACACCAGAGTCATCCACAATTACATTTATGGACTCCATAATTGTAGAGGTTCTCAAGTTATACACTCGATAAGCTCTACTGTTGGTGGAATACCCAAGAAATATCCCTTCATCACTCCGGGATTCAAATTTTCCCAGTTGCTCTCTATCCTTAAGGATATAGCATTTACTTCCGAATTCTCGAAAGTACTTGACACTAGGTTTCTTGTTATTCCACAACTCATATGGGGTTTTCCTTGTTCCAGGTCTTACAAAAACTCTATTAACTATATAGCAAGCAGTGTGAACTGCCTCAGCCCAGAAATGAGAAGCTAGATTGTTGCTATGAAGCATAACTCTAGCCATCTCTTGGAGAACCCTGTTCTTCCTCTCTACTACACCATTCTGCTGAGGTGTAATAGGTGCAGAAAATTCATGTTTGATACCAGACTCATCACAAAAGTCGTTGTACTTAGAGTTTTCAAACTCCTTTCCATGATCACTTCGAATTCGAGTGATTGGGCATCTTTTCTCATTTTGAATTTTCAGGCAAATACTTTTGAAATTGTCAAAAGCATCGGATTTCTCTCTTATAAATGCCACCCAAGACATTCTAGAGAAATCATCAACCATGACTAGGATGTATCGCTTTCCACCTAGACTTTCAGTTCTTGTAGGACCCATAAGGTCCATATGAATTAATTCCAGTGGATATGAAGTAGCAATACTTGAAGTCTTCTTATGTGGGGTCCTAATTTGTTTACCAATTTGACATGGCCCACACACAGCAGTAGAAGGCTTTCCTAGTTTGGGAACACCTCTCACAAGCTCTTGCTTAGAGATTTTACATAGGTCTTTGAAGTTCATGTGACCTAGTCTTCGGTGCCACAAATCAACCTCCTCAATTCTAGTCTTATAACAGACATTTGAGGGAATAGGACTGGGAGTTAGGCCGTAGCAATTGTCAGTGGTTCTCAATCCTTCTAGAACACACTTACCTTTACCATTAATGACTAAGCATTTATTTTGGGTAAAGTGCACAGCATGATTATCATCACATAGTTGACTTATGCTAATTAAATTAGCTTTCAGTCCTTCAACAAACAAGGCATCTTTCAATTTAGGTATGCCTGGTGAATTGATGATACCCTTTCCTTTGACTAAAGACTTGCTTCCATCACCAAAAGTAACAGTCCCATCAGGACAGTCCTCAAATTGAATAAATAAGGACTTGTTACCTGTCATATGCCGAGAACACCCACTATCGAAGTACCACATTTCTGTGTTTTGGGCTTTCAAGGCAGTATGAATGACAAAGCACTTAAGGTCTTCCTTTCTCACATACACAGTCTTTAAACTTTGTTTAGATCTTTGATCATTAATCTGTGTAGTAGAGACCTTTTTCCTTTTTGTCCTCCTTGACCTTTTTCTGTTTTGTTCAGTTCTAGTTTTTTGATAAGTCAAATTATTTCCTCTTGAATAATCATTTGGAATAAATTGACCAGTCCTTGTCCTAGAGACTTGAGCAATTCTGTTAACATCATCGCTCAACATTCTAGACTTTTCAGCTAGAACCTGAATCTGCCTTTGAAGAGTCCCTTGACTCAGATTTTGGTTCCATGAACCATTTCGGGGAGCTCTCCTAAATGCATTACAATTAGGTCGAATGTGACCTCTCACACCACAAAAGTGACATGTGGGTATGAATCTTGGTAGAGGAGGAAGATTTCTTCTAACTGGAATTTGATTCCTTAAAGCATTCACTCTAGGAGCTGTATATCTAGGCTTTACAAAATTTGTATAAGCCTTAGTACTTGATGTAGAAGGTAAGTTTTCTTTGGGTTCAGAATGTATTGGCTCAAACACTGCACTAGCCATTGTTCCAACAGCTAAAGGACCAGTTGGTGTGTCAACATGTCCTATCCCAGATCTACTAGAATTTGATCCATACTTTCTGACTAATTCATCTAGGCAGCTGGTGTTACCAAACATTCTCACTTCTTTTTCAAGAGTATAGACCTTCTGAATCAAGTCAGTCTTGTCTTTAAGGGTAATTTGGTGTTCTTTTTCAAGAAATTTCACCTTATCAACAAGAGAGACTTTAAAAGTTTCCAGCTCCATTTGCAGAGTTTTTAACTCTTCAATTTCTTTCATGGAAGTGTCTCTTTCATCTTCTAATTTTCTGACCACATTAGTCAATGAGACATTCTCTTCCAAAAGACATTGAACTTTTATAACAAATGCTTCTTTTTCATTTTCCAACTGACTAACTAGTGCACTCTTCTCTTCTGCTACTAGTTTACAGATATCTCTTTCATTTTGAATGAATTTGAGTTTTTTGCTCAAAGAGATTTTTGTTTTAGTCAGTTTTAAACTTTCAGCATATAACTTATCATAAGTTGTTTTCAAATCTTCATCACTTTCAGAGTCAGTTTGACTCTTCTGTAAGTCATCACTTGACTCAGTATGAATACTTTCATCACTTCTATCCTTTTCATCAACCGCAGAGGTAGTCTCAAGAATCCCAGATAGGGAAACAGTGAAAGCCGTATGATTTCCAGTATCTTCACTTGAAGAGGAACTGTCCGATTCTTCATTCTCGGAATCACTGTCATCCCAACAGGCATTCATCACCTTGCCCTTACTCTTCTTCTTGTTAGGACAGTTAGGTGAAATATGTCCGAAGCCATGGCTTTCATAACATTGAACACCTTGGGATTTCTTGTCGCCACTTTTGGAATTTTTCTTGTTTTCCCAGGGCTTAGACTTTGACTTATCAAAAGATTTTCCTCCCTGTTTGGGATTAAACCTCTTTTTCGTTCTAAAAAATTTTCAAAATTTTTTAACGAAAAGAGCCATTTCTTCCTCATTCATTTCTCCATCACTGTCATCCTCATCCAAAGTTTCCTTGATGGTTTTCAAGGCTAAAGATTTATTCTTCTTGGATGGACGTAGATTGAGTTCATAGGTTTGGAGTGATCCAACCAATTCCTCAATCTTCAGAGAGTCAACATTTTTACTCTCTTCGATTGCAGTGACTTTGGGTTGAAATCTCTCTGGGAGAGATCTAAGGACTTTTCTAACTATTTTGGACTCAGATATTTTCTCACCTAAATTGAAACTAGCGTTGACAATGTCACTAAGTTTTGCATAGAACTCATCAAAAGTGTCATTGTCGTCCATGTTTAAATGTTCAAATTTGGTGGTTAACATTTGGAGTTTTGAGATTTTAACAGTGGTAGTACCCTCATGGGTAATTTCAAGAATGTCCCAAGCCTCCTTTGCTGTTTCACATGAAGAAATTCGTCTGAATTCCTCAGCAGTGACTGCAGTAAAGATAGCATTGAGACCTTTAGTGTTCCATCCACTTGAATCAAGCTCTTCTCTGGTCCATTCATCAGAATATTTGACGACA
The DNA here is from genome assembly GCA_015143295.1 of Tetracentron sinense. Classification (NCBI taxonomy): domain Eukaryota; kingdom Viridiplantae; phylum Streptophyta; class Magnoliopsida; order Trochodendrales; family Trochodendraceae; genus Tetracentron; species Tetracentron sinense. The sequence goes on along the minus strand of JABCRI010001057.1, from coordinate 10,482 downwards.
GTCAAATCACCTACAGTTTTTACGGGCGTAGTCCACCCATTCTGTATAGACATCCAAATTCTCTCGTCAATTGATTTGAGAAAGGCTCTCATTCTAGCTTTCCAGTATGCATAATTATTTCCATCAAAAAGTGGGGGACGAGAGACGGATCCTCCTTCTCTTAGAGTACTCATGATCACGGATAATACAGGATCACACTTAAGGGATTAGCCTTATCAGTGAACTAGCTCTGATACCAATTGAAATTTATCCAGATCAATGATCTCTAAGACCTAGAGGGGGGGTGAATAGGTCTATCTAATAATTTCTAACCAATTTTAATTTTTCAATTAATATGTTTAAAAATCAATGATTAACTCAATCAGACAATCCACACAAATCAAACACAGAAGATTTTTACGTGGAAAACCCTAATGGGAAAAAAACCACGGGACCTTGTCCAGCAATAAACTTCACTATGAAAAGATATCAAGTACAAGATAAGACCTTACCAAAACAGAAACTAGTTCCTAGGTATAGACTCTTACTCTTGATTTCCACGAACCAGCAGGTTCGATCTCCGCCTTAGCAGCTTCGGTTCCACACCGACCAAATCTTTTCAAGCAACTTCAAATCCACGATCACACACGATCGATCTCCTTCCACGAAGGCTCCGGATCAAACACCGGACAAACACACAAGGTGTAGGGTTATGAATCAATTTAGTAAATTTCAAACCCTAGAGGGATCTCATACAGATCTGAGATCACACAATGCAAGATCAAAGATTTTAATCTATACTTGCATTCTCTAGGATCTAAGAAAGAGGAGGGATCAACAAAGATTTAATAAAAAAAATAAGAAAAACCCTAGAAGAGTTTCTCAGACCTCTACTCTTTCAAAAATTATCAAAGACAAGAATTAGGTCTCTCAAAAGTTGTTTATATAGGGTTAAAAAAAGAATCCAGGAAAAGAAAAATTCTTTTTATGGGGACCGATCGATCGGTGCTCACAACCGATCGCTCGGTTCACAACGGATCGATCGGTTCTAATGACCGATCGCTCGGTCATAAAACATCTCTCTGGAAAATTTCCCCATACAAATATTTAGTCCAGTCGATAGCCACCGATCGCTCGGTAGGCCACCGATCGATCGGTCGCAATACCGAGCGATCGGTTGAGACAGAATTTTTGCCAAAATTAATTCATTTTATTTTTATTTGATTCAACTAAGATCAAATAACTTTGGTAGGCTTAAAACTATCCTCCTAGGTATTTTTAGGGTTATCTAAGTCAAATCAAACCTAGGTAGGGGTCTCTAAGTCCATTACCTGTCTAGATCCGGAGTAGAACCTTTTTCTTCTCTTTCTTCTATCTTCTTTAAGCTTTAGCTCTTCACTTCTTTTCTGACAAGTTGAACATGACTCGACGACTCGACCCAACTGACCTATCTAATGATCACGGAATTTGCCAACACCTATTTAGGGATTTACAACCCGAAATGGCTTTCTATTTATAAGCCCAAGGGTTGAAACCCTTATTCTTGCGTGTTTTTAAGAACAGATTTTCGCGATGACGATCGATTGTCGACTTGGGTCGATCGATCGTCCACACCTCTAGTTGACTATCCAATTTTCCTGGTCCCCGGCGATCAATCGTCATGCTTGGGACGATCGATCGTATGAGAACCCGAAGGTTGCCCAGATTTCTGGGCTCATAACGATCGATCATCGCCATGTGGCGATCGATCGTCAATCCCAGATTTTCATCATTTTCACCTGCAAACCCTTTGGGGCATTTCCAACCTTTTCCTCAATATTTTTTGGGTTTTAAACTCCTTTCTTCATGTTGCCCATGGGTTATCGACATCCAATTATTCATGAATTATTAATTGGACTACATGAAAGGCCAAGTGGCTATGAAAACACTGCTCATTAGGTACGGAAAGTTTCGGGGCGCTACATTCTCCCCCCCTTACAAAAGTTTCGTCCCCAAAATTTAGATGATACATACATGTATAAGATTGTGACAAAATACAAAAGTGTCCCAAAGTTCTAAATAAACAATTGAGGATATTTTTCTCTCACTTCGACCTCATGCTCCAATGTAGCCTCTTCTATCGAATGATGTTGCCATCTTACAAGGACTAAGGGATTGGTCTTGTTGCACAAGACTTGATCTCGCCTGTCAAATGTCATGACCCAAAAACCCCCTAGGAGTTAGGAGTCTTTCGGCTCGAGACCGCCGTGTTATACCATCTTGTATAACACATAAGGCTTCTGTACCATCCTGTGAGAGAGCATACAAGGCATAGTAAATAGTGAACCTGAAAATTTCTTCTGTACAATAAGGTTCCATGTATAAAACTCAACTAAGACTGAATGAGAAACTAAACCTTTTATACAAAATCCATCCCTTGAGTTACCAACTCAAGTCCAATGCAAAACCCCCAACATGAAACCCCAAATACATGTCTCTCCCTCTCAGCACTTAACCATCACTGATGACTGCCCATCGGCTTCTCGACATACAACTCCTCGACCCCTAGTTTAGGAGCACAACCCTCTAACCTGTGACCTGCCGAAGATAACAACTACGGCTGAGCTTTGAATACTCAGCGTCTACAAACTACTAACTAACAATGTTATAAAACATTAACATAACATATAGTGTACAGTTCATCATATAATATACAACATCTGAGTGAGGAAACCAAAATGAATTAACAAGTGTACACATTGAATCATAACGTATGATCTCTTATGAGTTCCTTATGAATCTTATGAGTCTTATGAGTTGTATGAGTTCCTTAGAGTTCTTAGAATTCTTTAGAGCTCCTTAGAGTTCTTAGAGTTCCTTAGAGTACGTAGAGCATTGAGATCCTTAGAGTTTAGAGCATTGAGATCCTTAGAGCATAGAGCATGTGAGATCCTTAGAGCATAGAGCATTGAGATCCTTAGAGCATAGAGCATTGAGATTCTTAGAGCGTAGAGCATGTGAGATCCTTAGAGCATAGAGCATTGAGATCCTTAGAGAATAGAGCTTGTGTGATCCTTAGAGCTTGTGAGACGATCTTAGACTTATGAGATCCTTATAGCTTGAGTAACCGATCTTAGAATACCAACCCAAAGTTTGGCCTTGTCAATTACCAACCCAAAGTTTGGCATTATCAATGCTTATAAACTTGTGAGATTTTCTTATGAGCTTTTGCATATGAGTTATTCTTAGGAGCATTTACTTATGAGATTTCATGTGTCCGTACTTATGAGATCATGCAAGACATAGAGCATAGAGTACTTGTGCGTATCATAGAGAACATGTGAGCATCATTATATAATTAGAAAGCATTTAAATATAGAATTACTTTCATGGGAGCAAGTGTGAGCATCATAGTATTTGTGGAAAACTTATAACCATTTAGTCACCTCGTGAGCATCATAGTCCTCATAGTGAGTATTGAAAACATCAAAGAGATTATGGAATTTCATTCATGGAGTTATCATAGCATATACATGGGCTACTTAGCCTATTTTGTCAAAATCACAATTCAAAGCTTACTTTATGGTAAAACCCTCCTTTTAATACTAATGCTTCATACAAAATTCATCATAAAAGTATGACGACAATATACATCATTTGTGAGTAATAGGAAAGCAAGAAATCCTCAATTGTGAAATCCATTACATCTTTAATAAGGACAAGGCCATAGGCCATGGAATTCATCAATGCCATTTATCAATCTCCATAGTATAATCATGCTTAAATCATGTATATAGTTGGTGAGCAATTTAGGAAAAACTAGAAAACCAATTAAGCACTTAGATTATAATATACTTTACAAGGATAAGGCCAAAGGCCTTGATTTCATCAAACCATACACAAATCCTAATTATTTAGCAAGGAATCATAACGTGGCCAATTAGTAGAGTGTTTCTACACCCTTTTGCTTAAAACCCTAACCCCTCATATCCCTTTTCATAGGTTCTTACACCCCACATAGCGTAACCCTTCATTAATTCATACATGAAGCATAACATAGAGAGCTAGTAGGAAGTATCTACTAATTTTCACCCAAAATCATGTTTTTCTAATTACTAAGCATAAATGAATCATAACAATGGAGTTAGTAGATTGTTCTACCTTTTAAAAACCGGATCCCTATGGTTTCTTGCTTTGGAATACTACTTGAAGGCAAAAGAAAGTTTTGAGGAAGCTTTTGAATCAATCCCAAGCTTGAGGAGAACAAGATTCACGCTTTAGAACGCTTCTGGAGGTGAGCTCCAAGCTTGAGAAGCAAATCCTAGTTCACCTCTTTACTCCTAGCACAAACCCTAGCAAAAACCCAAACCTTCCCCTCTTTCTCTATCAAGCTTTCTCCCAAAAACTTGCTGAGGGTTGTAGAAACCCTAACACCCACAAATTTGTGCTTAAATAGGCCATGGGATGGAGGCCAATGGCCCTTAGACCCTTAAAATATTTCAAAGGGTCGGTTCCAAGCCAAAAACCCTCACCAAGGATCTATCGGTCAAGAGCACCGACAGATCCTTCATAAAATCACTCTCTGGCCAATAAACCAGTACAAAAATCTGCTTGGTCAATCGATCGGTCATGGGGATGGATAGATCCATCAGTGTATGGGATTGAAGGATCTATCCTCCCCAAACTAGATAGATCCTTCACTATTCATTCCTTCATTTTTCCCGCTGTGGTATTTCGACCATAACTTTTGACTCGGTGATCTGATTTTAACAATTCAACTTGTGTTGGATTCTACATTTAAATGGAAACAACTTTCATGTTTTTCATAAAGCCTAATTATTCTATCTTCATATTCCAAAATTGTCCTAAAGGCTACTGGTCAGGAATTTCAGCAGATAATTTGCCTAAAACCCACTTTTCACCGAGCTTCGACTCAAGATCGGGAGATGTGATAAACATGAACCTTAAAGAGGATCTCAATATCTTTCTAATGGCTCAAGAATCACTCGATTCCAATTTCGGATGAGAAAACTAGATTTCTATCAAGTTTAGGTATTCTTCGACATTCCTTTTTGCGACACTTAGAGTATTGTATACTCTTGTTTTATTTTCATCCCAACACCCTAAAACATTTTCCACACATTTTCTGTCTCATTTGAAATCTCTTTTCATTTTAAAACATGAAGCCAACATCCCATTAAGGGTTTTGGCCTAGAAAAACACTATTCACAACACTATTCATAGCACTATTCACAACACTATTCATAGCACTATTCACATACCATTCACAACACTATTCACAGCCTAGTGAACTCGGTTCCGGGGTTCTACATCCAAGATCTGAACTTGTTGCTCTACTAATATGAGATCTTCTCGGATTTCTACTGGACCAAGCTCGATGACATGGGATGAATCCGAGATATATTTCTGGAGCATAGAAATGTGGAATACATTCTGGACCGCCGCTATATGAGCGGGTAAGGCAACACGGTAAGCCACCTCACCAACTCTAGTGATGATCTCGAACAGACCCACATATCTCGAATTGAGCTTCCCTCGCTTCCCGAACCTCATAACACCTTTAGTTGGCGAAATCTTGACAAACACAAGGTCACCCACCATGAATTCAAGATCTCTCCTACGGGTGTCGGCATAGCTCTTTTGTCGATCCTATGTGGCTTTCAGCCTTTCCTGGATAAGCTTGACCCTATCGACAGTTTGTTCAATTAACTCAGGACTCAACACCTTTCTTTCACCTACTTCATCCTAGTATATAGGAGATCTGTAACTTCTCCCATACAATACCTCGAAAGGTGCCATTTGGATGCTCGCCTGATAACTATTTTTGTAAGCGAATTCAACCAAAGGCAGATGATCCTCCCAACTACCCTTGAAGTCAAGCATGCAGGCTCGGAGCATATCCTCTATCACCTAATTCACCCTCTCGTTTTTCCCGTCAATCTGGGGATGGAAAGTCATGCTGAAGTTTAAACGGGAACCCATAGCACTCTAGAAGCTCTTCCAGAACCTAGAAGTAAATCTAGGATCCCTTTCCGACACGATGCTCACTGGCACTCCATGCAACCGAACTATTTTCTTGATGTACAATGCTACTAGCTAATTCGAGTTGAAAGTAGATTCACCCTCTCGGTTTGCCCGTCAGTCTGGGGATGGAAAGCCATGCTGAAGTTTAAATGGGAGCCCATAGCACTCTAGAAGCTCTTCTAGAACCTAGAAGTAAATCTAGGATCCTTTTCCGACACGATGCTCACTGGCTCTCCGTGCAACCGAACTATTTCCTTGATGTACAGTGGTACTAGTTGATTTGAGTTGAAAGTAGTCCGATACGACAAGAAATGGGCAGACTTTGTCAGCCCGTTAACTACGACCCATATAGCATCGGAGTTTCTAGCCATTCGTGGCAATCCCATGATGAAATCCATAGAAATTTTCTCCCATTTTTACTCGGGAATGGGGAGGGATTGTAACAGACCTGCCGGCCTCATGTGCTCGGCCTTGACTTGCTGGCACACCAAGCACTTAGACCCATACTCCGCTACTTCCCTCTTCATATTCCACCACCAAAAGTGCCCTTTCAGTTTCTAGACATTCTGGTACCCCGGGGTGAATGGTATACTTAGACCGGTGAGCTTCATCCAAGATCTCTCTTTTAAGCTTCTCATCGGCAGGGACACATACTCTTCCCTTGAAGGTGATAGTCCCATCATCCCTCACACCAAAATCCTTGCTACCCTTGCTAACTGCCTAGTCCAGGTAAGCAAAGAGCTCGGCATCCTTTTTTTGCATCTCTTGGATCATGCCCAGGATGTATGGCCTAACGGTGATATTAGCCATTACCGGCCTAACGGTAAGGAGACTGGAACTGATGTTGAGGTTAGATGCATCCTCCAACAACTTCCATTCTTGCACCATCATGTGAGCCAAGAGTCCATGAGGCTTCCTACTAAGTTCATCAGCCACCACATTCATCTTGCCTGGATGGTATTGAATAGAGCATTCATAATCCTTTAAGAACTCCATCCATCTCCACTGCCTCAAGTTCAACTCCTTTTGGGAAAATAGATACTTAAGAATTTTGTGATCTGTGAACACATCGAACTGTTCCCCGTAGAGATAGTGTCATCTTCAATACAAATACAACGGCGGCAAGCTCTAGGTCATGTGTAGGGTAGTTCTTTTCATGATCCTTTAATTGCCTTGAAGCATAAGCAATAACTTTCTTATCTTGCATCAAGACACATCCTAACCCGACGTGCGAGGCATCACTATAAACCATGAAGCCGCCACTCCTGGATGGCACTGTAAGGACCGGAGCTGTAGTGAGCCTCTTCTTTAACTCCATGAAGCTACTCTCACACTTGTCGCTCCAGGTAAACTTGGCATTTTTTCTCATCAAGTAAGTGAGAGGGGCAGCCAAATTGGAGAATCTCTCTACAAATCTCCGGTAGTAGCCTGCCAAACCGAGGAAACTACGTATCTCTGTGATACTCTTAGGGCTCTCCTAGTTCATCACTGCCTCTATTTTTGCTAGATCCACTGTAATGCTCTTGGCGGATACCACATGCCTGAGAAATACTACTTTCTCCAACCAGAATTCGCACTTGCTTAGCTTGGCATATAGCTTATGCTCTCGAAGCATCTCAAGAACAATGCGATGGTCTCGATCGTGATCCTCCCGTGTCGGGGAATATACCAAGATATCGCCGACGAACACCATGACACATTGATCAAGATAAGACCTGAACATCCTGTTCATCAAATCCATGAAAGCTGCCAGAGCATTTGTCAAACCAAAAGGCATGACAAGGAATTCGTAGTGTCCGTACCGAGTCCTGAAACCCGCCTTCGGAATATCTACCTCCTTGATCTTCAATTGATAATACCCGGACTTTAGATCAATTTTGGAGAAGAATCTCGCTTCCTTTAACTGGTCGAATAAATCGTTTATCCGTGGTAAAGGATAACGGTTCTTGATCGTGACCTTATTTAACCGTCGGTAATCAATACACATATGCATTGAACCATCTTTCTTTTTCAAAAATAGCATTGGGGCACCCCACGGTGAGGCACTTGGCCTAATGAACCCCAGGCTTTACAGTTCTTCTAACTGCACCTCTAACTCCTTGAGTTCAATAGGGGCCATCCTATAAGGTGCTCTTTAAATTGGAGTTGTGCCCGGAGCAAGCTCAATCGCGAACTCTATCTCTCGATCAGGAGGCAATCCAGGAAGTTCTTCCAGAAACACATCCAAATACTCCCAGCCATGTCCATGGTTCTCCTAACTTGGTGGACTCCCTCTGTCTCTGTGTGGCTCTCCACTAGTGTTCAGCCACACCTTCCATTACAAAGGTGGCCCAGTCCACTCGCTGCTCATCCGTGCAGTGGAGCGCTCTGAAAATCTACTCTAGTTGTATTACCCATGCTTCTATGACCATCGGGTCAGTAGTACCAAAGAAGGTAGGAGGACGTAATCTCCTAAATGCCTCTAATCCTGAAGCATGGTGTACAAGAGGAGGTGTAGGTGCAGTAAGAGTAACGACAACTGGCCTAGCTGCTAGCATAACCCAAAGTCTCGGCTATAGATGCAAAAGCTTGAGCAAAGTCAGGTTGCTCGTCACCCGAAGGGGTATCACTTCCACTCTCCCTTGTATTGTATCTGTAAGCCGAGCACTGCGTCTCATGATCAAATCCTGAGAACGACAGTACAACGTGAGTCTACTTGGATACTTATTTAGTAACAATTTCATAATTTACACAATGCGTAATTCATTAAGTATAGAACAATGCACACATGATATACATAACAATGCATAACATACAATCCATGTTCCTAGCGTAGGACTCTAAGTTCGGTTGAAGTTCAATGTCGCGACCCAAGACCCACCCTAGGAGTTAGATGTGAACTTTGGACGACTAATCATGACTTGCTTGACAAACCAACCTGCAAAACCCACAGAGCATATACAATAGAGGACAAAAACAGCGGAAACATACTCTAACATGGTATAGCGGAAGTCTACCAAACCTCTATGTATATACATACGCAATCCAAGTTTATACAAAAGTAACCAAAAGAAAGTGCGGACAGACCCGCCAAAATACATGAATGTATATCTCTCATCCTCACCCACAGCTATTCACTCAGAATCTACACCACCTAATGGTAACCCTCTACGGGAGGTTCCTCCAAAGGCTCCTCGACGTACTCCTCTTCCACCCTGGACCAAGAGCACAAACATCAAATGGAGCAGTAGCTCCCTCAGAACCTGCCGACATAAGAAGTACGGCTGAGCATGGAATACTCAGCGGGTACCAAATACTAACCATAGTCATAGCATAAAAATGGCAATACATAAATCAGGAGCAATTCATATATGTAGACGGAAACAATTCATATCATACAAGGAAGTAAAGCAATTTATAATCATGCTTGTATTTCGTAGAAAGCCGAATAAAAACCTCTTGGAAACATCGTGCACTTGACCTTGGTTTGAAATATCTTTTGTACTTGAGAAGCTTATCGTGTTTGTCTTACCTTTGATTGGTAACATCCTCGAGCGTTTAATGTCGTAGCGTGTTCATGTCATGCATGTCATGCAGTGCTTGCTTGTGATATGTAACTTGGGAGATTACACTTGTGGAGAATATCTTGTGAGAGCATTGAGAGATGCCTTGAGAGGGAAGGGAGACCCGTCTTTAGCAATGCATTGCGAATGGGAATGGGAGACCATCTTCATGATATGTATGTACCGGGCAGGAGGGAAGGGAGGCCGTTCTTCAGAGATTGTACTATGTGAGGAGGGGAGACCCATCGTGGAATGTTGGTTGATAGTTTTCTGGTGAAAAGCGAGGTAAAACATATCGTAGGATAGGTCCCACCTCTAACCCAGTGCTTGAAAACCCCGATAAATCATGTCAGCATGCCGTGCCGTGGGGAACGGTACATACTGATTTAAATTAAATATGACATTTGGGAATTTACAAACACAATAAATCAAATGAGTGAGCAAGTAATATTCATAGTTTTGGAGAGCAAGAGAACACACATCATAGCCTCGCAAGATTTCATAATTAGTAGGCATGCAATTTCCTCATTGTACAACTCATTGTTATTCCCTATGGATCATCAAACCTGGATGTGTTCATTAAAGGACACAATGATGAAATTTAATAAAGTTACCTAAACATGCTTTCTAGGTGAGTTTACTCACATAACAAAGTGTGTTATTATGGATACAATGCACCTCCCATTTTAATCATAACAACAAAGCCCTTGGCATTACCAACGCATTCCATCTCCATTCACATTTCACCAACAATCACTCTCATAGCCACAGTGTAAATGAAAGAAAATCCCACAGGGCGCCAAAAACGGAACGACAAGGGAAAAGAGGCACAAACTATGAGGGTAGTAAGAAGTAGCCGACCTTGAGTCAAGTGAGGAAGAAAATCCCCGTTCCAAAATACGACCGGTTGAGCTGATGCCCTCGCTTTGGACAGAAC
>JABCRI010001056.1:0-33822 GCA_015143295.1 Tetracentron sinense | reverse complement strand
TCGTGACTTTTCAATTCTTATCCTGACTACCTTAACTATGCCTAGACTCATACATGCATATTCTATGTTTTGTCCCGTCAACGCCTAATTCTAGTGTTCGCAACGCGTCTGAGTGGAATGTTTGAAAAAATGTGGGAAATATCTCTTTCAAACATACCCTGAATGCGACACCCCCCCCAAAAAAAAAGGCTAGATATGGATATTCGTAATGGGGGATCATTCTTTCATGGCATAATTCGTAACATGTTCGTATCCAATGCATGCATGCTTACGAGACAATTGGACTCATGAGATTTGAATACTTACCATGCGAGTGCACGTGTGCTTCAGTGTCGTGATTGAAATTCAAATAAGTCATCCCTTAAATTCCAATCTTCCATTAGGAAACTTCGATAGGTTACATTCCCTAGTTAGAGAATTCTCAACGTGGAGGATTTTCCTCTAAGGTTTGGCCTACCCAAATACCTATCACCATACAAGAGCATAGGGCATAATTTATCATAACAACCACAATATTCATTTAACTTAATTTCTTGATAATCAAAAGTATCATATTAATACTTATCATTCTTAGACATTTCAACAAACATCTAGAGTGCGTTAATTATGGATACTTTGCCCTTTCACATTCTTAACATTCCATCACATCATAATCCATCTACACAACCCAAATCAAAATCCACATTCATACATTCATCCCAATCCTCCATAGCATTTCCCTTCCTCCATTCAATCCATCCATAGTATAAACCTATTTTCATCCCTAACAAGTTTAATCTATACATAATTAAGGAAAATAAACTAAATATCATCTATATTATACTAATATTCACCAACATTATTAATAGAGTTGAGTTAGGGAGTTTATCGACTTTAGGGATCCTTCCCTTGGATCCAAATCGCTCACAAGGTGATTTGGGGAAGCTTTGAGGACGATCTCTAAGCTTTCCTTGCGATATCCAAGCTATCTTCTTCTTCTCCAAGAAATTCCTCTCTCAAAACCATAGGTTTTCTCTCCATTTTTGCCAAATTAGGTTAGAAATAGGTAGAGTATTCTAATACCCCGAAATAGGATCCCTATTTATAGCCCCAAGGGTTGAGGACCAAAAGATCAAAAAACCCTTACTGAAATTTTGCAAAAACACGAAGGACCGAGCGATCGGTGGTTATGACCGATTGATCGGTTTTCAACCGAGCGATCGGTGTTTCTGACCGAGCGATCGGTTGAAAACACCCTCTCTGGAAAATTCTCATATACAAAAAAGTTAACCAGTAGATAGTTACCGATCGATCGGTTTTGGACCGATCGATCACTACTTCTGACCGAGCGATCAGTTTTGTACCGATCGATCCTTAGCGATCGGTGTTCTGCAGATTTTGACCAATTTTACTGTTTTGGTAATAACTTTTAACTCGATCGTCAGATTTCGACGATTCAACTTGCGTTGGATTCGTCTTCTGAAAAGGAATATTTCTGGCATTTAGAATTTCTAAATTTTCCTTTATTTATAGACAAAAATGTTCCCAAAGTTGACTGATCTGTAATTCCATAAGACAAAACATCAGAAAACCCACTTTTGACTTAGCTTAGACTAAAAATATGGAAAAATATTAAACATGAACCTCGAAGAGGGTTCCAATACCTTTCTAATGGTTCAAGAATCACTCAATTCCAATAAACGGTGCCAAAACTGGAGCTTCCTAAAGTTCAGCGTGTGATATAACATCTCTCCACTAACAAGTTTGATTAAGCCTTAATCACACTATACTAATTAGATATAAATACAAAAACATTAAAACATCACAAGGACTATAATATCCCTAATACTTGTAATTTAAAAACATGAAAAAGATCTGGTTCTCTACAAATTCTCTTGTCAAAACTCAAAATCCTTTTAAATCCAAATCAGTTAATTCAAGTTTTTTTCCCTACACATGTACGTGTTAAGAGTGATTTTGGACCCTAGATTTCTTATTATGATGATCTAATGGTGAAAGAAGGTAAGGGTGTTCTGAAGGAGATGCTTTGGGGGTTCCACTGTTGGACCTGTCGAATCGGCTGGTTCAACAGGCTGAACTGGGAACCAGAGGCCTAGCCGGGTTGAAAACGGTCCGATTATTAAAACACTGGTATAATCAACTGGCCATAATTAGCTTTAGAAGGTTAGTAGTTAATTCCATAAACAATAATCTTGAAAATTCCCAAAGCATGATGGTCGTTTATGCCATAAATGACCATCTCAAAAATACCCAAAATAGGACCAGCTTGCCTCTCATTTTTTGTGAATCAATTCGTTGGTTGCTTAGGCTAGTTTGATCCCACATTAGAGGGTTTGAATTGGTAAGTTTGGAAAGGTTTTTTAGGGTAGAAAATGAGTTTTAATGGATTTTAAAGGGGTGTAAAAATAGGGCGGTTACAGTGACGGTAAATTTACTGCAACTAATACAAAATATTTTAGCTACGGATCAAATCCATCGCTATCGCTTATTTTTGGCGACCATTTTTAGATCCGTCCCTAAAATAAGATATAGTGTACCTGAAGATCAAAGGGGAAGGTGTATCTTATTTCAAAGCACCATATAGTTTCAATTAAGGTGTATGATGGTAAGTTGTCCAACGACTTGGAGCTGTTTTTTTTTTCGGTTGAAAAACTATCATGTAACACACACTCTAAACTCACACATAGCCTAAGGTAGCCGCTAAGGTGCCATAAGGGTGGAGCAGTTGTTGTAACTTGCAAGTTAGTAATCACTCTTGAGGTCATCGTGCCTAAAAAGTCTGCCCATGAGATACTATAAACTAGGACTTTCTTAGCTCCACTCTCTTCTCATTTTCGATGCAAAAAGACAACAATTTTATGCTAGGAGCCCACATGTAGAGTGGAATAGGACGAACCGTAAATCCGGAGGTCTCGAGTTCGATTCCTAGCTACCCTCACTAACGGTTGCATAGGATGGGAGTTTTCCTATGTAGCCCGTGAGGCTAGTCTGAGCTTTCAAGGCTCAGGACAGGGTCAGCCCGTCCATTAGGCCATCAAAGCCTGCGCTTTAGGCCACAAAAAAATGAAGGCCCCAAAGTGTGGGCTTTGATGGCTTTATGAACCTGATTTAGTAAAAAGAAACCTTAAAAAAGACCCCATTTAGTAATGAGTCCAATTAAATATAAGTCTCATTTAGAATTCTTGTTTTAGGTCTTCAAATGGATTAGGCCGGCTGGCTCAGGATATCCATATTATCAAAAAAAAAATACAGGAGGAGAGATCTAGAGCTACCACTCCGACTATAAACCAATGAGCAATAGTATGCTCCAGTGGCGAGGAGCGAATTATTGTTCCTCGCTCTCACATTGCAACCCTTAAACTCTCATTAACTTGGGTTAGTTTTTTTTAACCCTTTAGTTAAATGTTTTTTATTTTATTTTTCTAAAGACCAAGGGTAGATGGGAGAACCCTAAGGGTGGATGAATCTTAACCATAGTTGAATGAGGTTAGAAGAGGGACACGTGGCAATAAAGTGGGAGCCGAGACGCCCCTCATCGCGTCACCGACCGAGGAGGTGATTTTTTTTCAAACCTTATTATGAAACAAATGGGAAGAGTAGGTGAGTAATTGAACGGTTATGAATAAAAGGTCGATACATTGAAGGGCTAGAATTCTCTAAATCATAGCAACCTTCTAGGGACATACAACCAAGAATTGATGTTTCAAATCGCTGACTTGGTGGGCCAGGTATACAGTACTATGGCCCACCAATATAGAAACACCCCTCTGAAAACAACACAAAGGAAACGTGACAAGCCACTCACTTATTACACACGAGCGGTCACTTATTACACACGAGCGGTCTAGTAATGAAGAACTGTCAAGTTCCACCGGACGATGGCGTTGGAATTGGGTATGTCGATGAAAGCCGTGTCCAAAAGGGCGTACCCCCTAGCGAAGCGGAACTTCCCTGTACCGGACACGACGGACACCTCTCTATACTTGAGAAAGAAGAGATCAGCCCCTTGAATCTCGAGGGTGCTGCCATTGTAGGCCTTGTTGGTGAAGATTAGGGACATGAGGAAGTGGAGATAGACTCCTATACCATCTGGTAAGGATGCTACCACACTCTCCATGAGGAGGGGCGGGCGTGCGGGGGCACACTTTTGTATTGTCTTCTTGTTTTTTTTTGTGAAGCGCTGCAAATAGTATGCGTCGACAGATTCGTCTTCAAGGAGATCCACACGTAGACCGCCATCACGTGCTTACGCCTTCTGAGCGACGCCTTACCATTTGGCGACTGCTAGGAGGTCCCACTACCGAGTGTGGTAACCCCGAATCACCAGCCGGGGGGTCTCTGGTCGTTGACGAAGGGCTGCTGAGGTGGTGGCGTAGAACATCGATAGCTGACACAACAGGCGGTGGTGTATAATGGTGGGGGTGGCTAATAGTAGCAATCATGGGGGTGAAGGTCCAAAACAACAAGATTAGTCTGTGTCACTACCGAAATAAAAAGCCAACATCAGGCGCCGGGGGCTCAGGAGGTTAACTCCCGTAGGGCGTGGTGGACCTGAGACCCATGTTAAGGGGAGTCACAGATCATAAGCCACGGTTAAGGGCGAAGACTGTCCCGAATTCCAGAATCCCCCATTTCTTCTTAGGATTCCCGGCCACCGCAATCGTTGTGATGTTGTTACCCGTCTCGTAGTCATGCATGTAGAACACCATGTTTGTTTCTTTAAGCTTACGGCCTTTTGCCTCCGAGACTATCACCACTACGGCTAGATTAAGCAACAGCAAACCCAATTTGGCAGCTATGCTTACCCAGCTGCTTCCTGCCATTGCTATGTAACTGATCGAGCTACCAAACAAACACTTCAAAGCTAGAGTCTTGAGAAATTCAATACTTACTTTGATACACAACCATACGAGTGCAATGGCTACTTATAGTGTGTGAGAGTTAAGATCAGAAGGAGAGATGAAATTCCATTATTCCATAGATGAGTCTTCATCTCATTTATGCACGTTTCCAATCTTGTCCGTTACTACCTAACCTTTCCTTTCATTCAAAATAGAAGGGATATCCGCTTGGGCTTTGGATTGTCTCTGGTGAAGCCAGAAAAGGCTTGTCTCGGGGTTCCATAGAATAGGGGAGTGGGCCCATGATTTTGACTTCCCCACACATGATAAGACATGTGGTGGTAAGTGTGTGAAAATAAGGAGGAGAGATATCAAAGGGGGAGAAAATAAAATGACTTCTCCCCATTTTTACGCCTAACTGTCGCTCAATGTATGGAACCCAGAGCCCTTCCTATCTTTGCCAGAGACAATCCGAGGCCATCTGCTTGTCTTCTTTCTTTATACAAAGCATGGAAGTCAGTAAAACACACACCAACCCTAACTTTTTTGTTTTTTTATATTCCTAATCCACCAAACTTTTTCTTTTTTTCATACTCCAGAAAGGGACGAGCCGCCTGTTGACTGTCCGCCTTTGATTTGTGATCAGTGCGGTGCTTGTACTGTTTTTTTTCTCAAGACTACAAAATGAAAAAGGAAAATAAAATAAAAAGGGAGAAGAAATTGATGTCACCAAGAGAAATCTATCTTTTGATATCATCATTTGAGAGTCTTTTTTTTTTTTTTTGAGAGAGTCTTTTAGTTCTCTCTTGAGAAAGAAACTACAAGTATTTTTGTCAATACTATTAATGTGGCGTTTTGTACCACTAATTTAAATAGGTAGAACTTATTTAAAAATTTTGTTTAGTTTGACTTTAGATTTGTTAAGTTGAAGTTTAATTGCATGTCACCATTTTTTTGAAGCAGTGGTTTTACCTTTTATTAAAAAAAATAAAAATTATAAGGTACTTTTTTAATAAGAGGTAGAATCCCTATTTCAAAAATATGTAGATATCCAATTAACCTTCAACTTAACAACCTAAAGTCCAACTAATCTGAATCCGATCCAATTATTGTTAAATTTTTTATAATTAATATTTTAACATATGAAATTATAATTTGGCACTACTTAATTTGATCCAATTAATGTTGATTTCTTTAAAATTAATACTTTAAACATATACAAATTTAAAAATAAATTTGTGTGTAATATATCTGAATGATAAAAACAAGTATATTGCATAAGTACATGTGAAAGTATCCTACTAAATGCAAGTTATTGCATTATAACATGCAAATAATGCAATTATATCTTATGGCCCGACTGTTTGAAGGTTAGGATCTCTTGTATGGTTGTTAACGTGACTTGCATATTTTTGAGTGAAGATTTGTTCTGAAGTGAACGTTGTTGGATAAATTGTTAAAAATTACCATATGTTATAATTGAAATATGCAAATTACAGGATACTAAAAATTACAGAATACAGATCAAAGATGACAGAACAGAAAATTAAAGAATAGTGCACTTTACTAACTGAGGCTTGAATTGGATTCAATGTCCTTAAGACAATATTGCCCTGCGCAGGTGGTCACGGCCTACAGCAACTTGTCTCCCAAGATACAACAGTCCCGTTCTGGGGACTACCATTAGAAATCCCAGAACACAGCGAACCAGTAATGCCTTTATACCCTCTCTTGAATGCAGACTGACTTGAATGTAGAAGGAATTGGAAACTAGGGAGCAGAAGAACTAAATTTCGTACTACAGAAAATGCAGCAGAGAAACCTTAAATAATAGGCAAGGAGATTGTCCAGAATGGTCATGTCTCTTGGGTTTCAGTTTAAATCCAACAGACATGACTATTGGATTAAAAAGCTGTTGGATATAACTATATAAGTTGAATGGGCTTTGGCCCAGCAAAAAATAAATATAGGGGCCAGGCTAGCTTTAAGGCCCACTAGAACCAAGTCAAGACAACTAACCGGCTGGCTGGATCGGACTAGGGGCGGGGCGGCGGCGCGTGCGTATGAGGTTGGTTCCACCTTGGAGCATGGGTTCACTCCTTCGCAAAATTTGGGTGCCCCAAGGGCCCACCCTTTACTCCAAGGTAATAGTATATAAACCATACTATGGTTTCAATAGTTTTTCGAAGTGGGACTATTATACTATACCATTCGTCAACTTACAACACATGTTCAAGTGGCCCACTTTGAGATTAATTTCTCATTCACCACTTCACTGTTATGGACAAGTAATTATACCACGTTAATCTCCTCATGGAGGAGAATACGGATCCACTTGGACCCGCCTCAAAACCCTTGTGGGTCCCACTTATATTTTGGGTTAAAGTTTATAAAAAACTGATTTCCAAAATACCCAGATTTTTCGAAACAAAATTTTTTTTTCCCAACAAATGTGGCTTCCCTTTCAATTAGTTTTTGATGTGTAGAACCAGCCGCTTTATTTTTAAGACTTGAAATTCTCTGGAGTCCACTTGTGACCCACAGGTCAACATGTGTCCCTTTTGAAAAAATATTAAAAAAATATTAACTCTAAAGGGTAAAGTTGTTGACAAAGGTAAAAGAATGCGCTTTCTACGAGTCTTGGGAAATTCAATACAGTGCGTGAGAGAGAGACCTCTATCTTCTTCACATGAGTTTGGATGGTCAACAGTGCTTGCTGTTGCGCTGTTGCCCAGTTGTGTCCGAAAAAAAAAGGGCCCCAACAGGTAGGCCCCACATCAACAGAAAGGGCCCAACTTGTTTTTCTAGACACAATCGGGCAACAGCAAGCACTGTTGCACATCCGAACTCTCTTCACATTTATCAACATTGGGAAATTCAATACAGTGTGTGAGACAGAGAGCTCTATCTTCACATTTATCAACTTCTCCTCTTGTCCGTTACTATCTAACTTGTCCTTCCTTTAAAAATAAAAAATAAAAAATCTGATTTTCCTCTTTCTTCCCTATTGGATTCTCCCATTTTTAACCACCGAGAGGTGGCTCAGTGGTCTTTGGGTGAGCTGTAAACTCGGACATCTTGGGATCGACTTCCCATGCCCTCTCGAGGCCACAACCATCAAGTTGGGTTTATCCTTACCGTTAACTTGCATGTGGTGGGCGGTGGCGCTGCCATGTGTTGAGGGGAATAGTCGGCCAAACCCTGGACATCCCTAACCAAAAAAAAAAGACTTCCACTTTTCGTGCAAAAAAGACAACAATTTTGGGATAGGGCCAATAAGGATTGACATAAATCCTTGTCTTTTTTTTTTTTTTTTTGCAGGGAAATAAGAGAGTGCAATAGGAGGAGTGATCTAGGGCCTACCACCATACAATGAAACAGAAGAGACGAGTAGATGAGTAATTTAACTGTTGGGAAGAAAGTTCCGAAAGTTAATACAGTGAACGGCTAGAATTGTCTTCAATCATAACAACATTCTTGGGACGTACAATTGAGAATTGATGGTTCAGATGGCTGACTTGGTGGGCCATGTACACAGTACTATGGCCCACCAATTGATGGTTCATGAAATTTAGCGCACCACATAGTAGTTTCAAAATAATCTTAGTTTGTCAAATTTTTCATTCAAATTCATTGATATTTTTCTTTAGGTTTGACAAATTTATACTTTGAATTCACAAACCGTTCATAGAAAGACATTCTTTGTTATTTTTCAAATAAGCATTTGTAATATATTGTTTACATGCTTGAAAGATATATATTTTTATATTATCATATAAAATATATATTTTGTTTTACATGCTGAAGTAACGAACCAAGCTAAAGAACCTATGCGAACCAAAAAATGAATTATCTCATCCTATCTCTAGCGAATCAGGTTCACTCTAGAGTGGCGAACTGCAAAACGCGAACCCAAATTCGAACCGAGCAAACCGACGAACCAAGTAACATTGAGTAAAGCACACATTAACCCTCACAATTTTTTTTTTGTTCCTAATCCACCTCCAGCAATGGAAGAGCCGCCTCTTGACTAGATGCCTTTGACTGTGAGAACTGTGCTTGTTTCGGGCTTTTTTCTCATGACCCAATAACAAAAAGAAAATAAAATTGAAATGTTGAAGAAATTAATTACATCATGGCAATCTATACATTTAGAACTCATTTGAGAGACACCAATATTTCCTAGTTCTTTCTCAAGAAAGAAACTCGTAAGTCTTTTCGTTGATACTAACACTAAGCTATTAAATCTCTTTAATTTATAATTCTAGTAATCAGTTACAAACCATCCACTACAACATGTAAGCTATCTAGTACTAGTCCCTATTTTTCAATAACCACCCACTAACAAGTGTAGTAATAGTGCTAAGTGTAGTAATAGTGCTAGTGTTCTCCTTATGTACCTTTTGTTTCACGGCATCCCAATATCGAGGACTAAGCTTAGTGCATGTGTTGCCCGTTTGTGTCTTTAAAAAAAAGTGGGCTGTTGTTATCCTTTGTTGATGTGGGAGCCACCCTATTGAATATACAGCTGACCTATTTCAGACACAAATAACGTGCGCTGTTGCCCATCCCAGCTCTCATTTAATGGGTCCAAAGCTAAGAGATCTCCAAATTAAACTAAATATCAGCCTAATCAAAAGATTATAACCAATGACTCAGGATTAACAAATCAACTTGAATGTGATGGTTAGCCTCAAAGAAGGCTGGTCAAAGGCATAATTAGAAGATTACCCCGACTTCCCCACCAAATGAGTTCTGTCAATGGATGTAATCGTAGGGATGTCAAACGGATCAGATTAGGACCAGATCTGGCTATATCTGAATCCACTATGTTATAAATCTGTTAGATCTGAATCTAATCCGAGATCGGATTCTAAATTACCCATATTGAGTTTGAAACTAATTAATTATTATAATCCGAATCCGATCCAATTAGTGTTAAATTTTTAATAATTCATATTTCAATTATAAATTCTAATCTGATCTTATTTTGCTCCAATTATTGTTGATCTCCTTAAAATTAATACTTTAAGCATATAAAAATCTAAAAACAAATCTGTGTAATCTATCTAAATGATAAAACGATTATAAAAAAATGATAAAAAAAATTATATTGCATTAGTACATGTGAAAGTACCCTACTAATTGCACTAAATGCAACTATATTGCATCATAACTTGCAAATAATGCAATTATATGATATCATTATAAACTAAAAAAAGGTCATTGTCAAGCCCACAAGGACTGACACAAAATCCTTGTATATTTTTGGATGGGAAAAGGGAGAGTGCAATTGGATGAGAGTTGGGCTAATAGGATGAGAGTTGGGCTAGCATTCTGTTGATTGTGGGTCTCGAATGGATTTTTGCAGAAACTGAACAGTTCCAGAGGGTTTTACCTCATATTCGATGAAGATGAAGATAGGGCTGATGGGGAGAAAGGGTACGTGGTTAAGGGGTGAGAAGGACTGAAGAATACTCAACTGACTGTGATAGACCATCGGCTGAGAATTCCTTAACTCCTGGAACCAATTCCCAAAATTTCCTCTCTCAAATGATGGGGGTTACCCCTTATTTATAGTATTTCTATAATTTGCCAACTTAGCAAATTTAGTTAGAGCTCTCGGCCAATAAAAATCTGTCACGTCAGGCACACTCAAGTCATCATGATCTTAGGCCTTAGTGGAATGTTCTTCAGGTTAGTAGTGAGATCAGGCGATCCCATTTCTAACAATTCTTTCTCATGCCCAGCTCCAAACCACAATAACCTAAATCTCCCTTAGATATAGTAATATATATATGGGAAAAACATGTAAGTTCACATATGATGACATCCGTTCGATTAAAAGATCTGATCTGACGGACACAATTCTAATACACTTTTTAGGTGGTAAGGGTTTTTAAAGGAAATTTGAGTTTCTTTGTAGAAGAGCCCGTCTCCTTCTTCTTAGAAGCCTCAAGAGAAGAAAACACGTTCAGCACTCTCCGGCGCTCTCTCTCTAGACCGTTTCTCTCGTGTACAACGGTGACAGAATTGAAAACAAGGATTTTGGCAAATTCCGGACTGATCTCAATCTCCCCCTTGGCAAAGGGCTGAAAAGAGTGATTCTGACGGCTTCTTCTCCGGCGATTTCCAGCCAAGACAGTGGTTTCGGATTCCTGGTGTCATTGGACCCCTTTGTGCGTCTATATTGTTATGTCAGATTGTTCATGTTTTTGAACAAATGGATGCATCGGCATGTTACATCTCCTCTGCTTGATAAAATGGCCGAGTGAACCACAAAAGGCAATAGGACTATTAAATTTCAAGTTTTCTTTTTTTACTAATAGATGGCTTGAATTGCATTAATCTGACAGACTCACCGGGCATGCTTTGAGGCTTAAAGAGGCACTAGCCATGAAAGGAAGCAACCATCGAACACCTACATCATCTACCATTACTTAATGTTTGGACTTTTGGATACAAACCAACCCAACACTTTTGAGTTAGACAAGAATGGTCCCAAACTCAACACTTTCACAAAATCTACATCTCAGGGTATTTGTTTGGTGCGTTGTGATGGTTAGAATTGAGTTTGGATGAAAAGCTTACCGTGTATTGCTTTTCCTTGTGCTTATGTTGGACTTTGTGTGGTGCGTTGTAATGGTTAGAATTGAGTTTGGATGAAAAGCTTACTGTGTATTGCTTTTGCTTGTGCTTATGTTGGACTCGGGGCTGATCTCTTTTTGGAGGAAGACCACAAACACTTCCCTCCGATGATTACCCTATTTGAGTAAGCACTATGCAACCAAAAAAGAAGAAGAAAGTAAGCACTAAGCACGCACTTAAGATTCTTTTTTTTTAAAAGTTGAACACACACCATTCAGTCACATGGTCTTATGACTCGTATCAATACGACCTAAAATCCACTAATAAAGCACAGCTGGAATGTATGTTGCGTAGCTACACCCCTACTTAATTTTGATTTGATCAATTATCAAGAAACCTCTAAGAAAAGTACCTCAACACAAAATATTCATAGATTCTTGCTCCTCTGTATCCATAATTTTAATAAAAAGGACCAGAACTAGGAAAAAAGGAATCTAGGCATCCAAATGAAAGCTTTGAAAGCTCTGGAGTTCATTGGAAAAGGAAAAAAAAAAAAGGGAAAATTGCTTAACTTTGAATTTGAACCATTTTACATTCATAAATGAATTTGGAAAAATTGCAAGAACACAAGTATGGTCACCATCTAATTTGACAATCAATACAATTTTAATCGGTCTTTCTTCATAACTGCATCAAATAAATTCCCTTTGGTCAGTAACCTTGCCTGAAGAAAAGAAAGAAAGAAATATTGCCTGTGAGGATGCTTTCATAGAATGTTAGACAATTAAATCAAAGTTGGTTCACAAATTAAATAAATATATCAGACAAAACAGTGTTTGAAGTGCATTTACCCATTTCGATATTTCTTCTCTTTGAGTTTTGTGGACAAATTCTAGTGTCGTGTCCCAATCCTTTACATAAAGCACATTTCCTTTTCTTTTTTTTTTCCAATGCCACTTTTAAATGTACCATTATTGCTAATGTTTTTCGTAATCTTCTCTTTCCCCTTCTCATCCTTCTTCCTACCCTTTGTCCGTGATATGTTTGGATCTAGAAACAATAATTGGCTTGATTTACTGATACCAAAATCATCATGTTGTTTAGAAGACATAGTTCGAATATCATTAATATTATCATTCGCATTCTTGCTTTGATCTGAAACCTTTAAGAATAGCTCCTCAATTGTATCCATAACAATTTTGTATGTTTTTTTTTACTTCGAAGCGACACATGCAAATTGGGTTGAGATTCCGTAGCAACTACTACAGCCTTCTTCTTGTGATGTCCTTCACGTGAGCATACAAGTTTGACTCCAGTTACTTCATTTACACGTCCTTGTTTTTTGTCTGACGATTAAACTCGAATTGAAACCCATTATAGCGACCATATTCTTCAAAATATTCATTTACTTCTTCAATTGAATCGAAGTGCATCTCCACATATGCCGCATTAACTATTTTGGCAGCCTTATTTAAAGTCAAATTATCACCTAAATCGATGTTCTCGTTTTGAGGTGACAATGTTCCAATCTCATCACTTTTCTCGCCTTCTACCAAAATCTTACAACTTTCAATAGCCAATATATCCATCCCTAAAATAGATCTACACTGCATACATAAAATAAAACACATATCACATTTTCTATAAGAAATTAACAAAATTAATGTTAAAACTAAAAGAAATTATATGAAGAACTTAGATGTATTGTTTATATTTTAAGCATTCTTTTGGGTCATGAGCAGATAATGCTTACCTATATGGCATTGATCAAACATTGGGAAAACTGTAAGAGGCTTAGGATTGTTGGATTGGCATGGTTATTACTTGTTATGGGCTCTTCAAGAGATTGTGGTTTAGCAAATTATATTCACAAAGTGTGTCCATCTTAAGACCTTAATAACTCAGTGGTCAAATCTGGACTGTACATGTTGAAGTATTTATTTTCTAGCTTCTAGGAGTTTAAGGTTCAAATCTTGGGTTTTTGGTACTAACTCAAAAGTTTAGGGGTTCTCTCCTACACTCATCTAACATGACGGGATATTTTGACATCCAAGGACTTAAAATTAGGACATCTCTATTAGATAAGAAATTGTTCTCCTTTAAGTCATGAGTTTAACACACTTTGAATCGTCTTAATCCGATAAACGAATCAAAAAGTTATGGTTAATTTACCGGAATAGGTTCCGGATCAAAAATATATAAAAGAGATGCGTGAATTTCCCCAATCCCATTTTCATGTTCCTAAAACCTCTAACTTTTATCCCATTCTCCCATACTTCAATCCCAAGCATCCATACACCCATTATCAACCTTAAAACACTTCTAGAACGTAAATTTAAGGATTTATAGCATTTGCTTATGATTCCATCCTAGAAATCTAGGTTTTCAAGAAAGGAAGAATCCCTAAATTTCCCCAAAATTTTCTATCTCAACCTAGAACATTAATGAGTATTTATTATGACTACTATAACCATAAATACTATACCTAGATCATGTATGAGCATTTAACATATTAATGCAAAAATTAATACCATTTTATTATGAAATTTATGAACAAGAGGGGTGTTCACTTGCCTCAACCTTGTAGTTTTAGGGTTTCTAGAAGTTGGAAAAATCTCCAAATAAGTTTTGCTTCAAGGTCTTGAGCCTTCAAAGCAAGAACTCCCAAATTTGAGTCTTGAATCTCCCTCTTCAAGCTTCCTCCTCCAAGATTCAAACTCTAGCTCTCACCTCTTTCTTCTTCTTTTCTAGGTCATCTCTCTAATATTTGGTTTTCTAATAAATGAGAGTTAAGGTCATTCTTATCTATTTATACTAATACTCTTTTAGGTGTTTTTACCCAAATATCATCATTTAAGTGTTTGGTTACAACTTAAGCTAAACTAAAGTGTGTTATGCTCCTGTTAGATTATTTGACCTAAGGTTATCATTTTCTTAAAGCCAAACAGTACACAGGAATATTACAAAAATATCCCTAAGTAGGATATTACAAAAATATCATTAAAATAGAAATTAGAAATTTTAGAATTGCTACAGCAAGAGAACCCGAAGGCTATATAATGTCTTGCCAAATTTGCACCCATTGCCAATGACATTAGAGCACCTCGTCAAAGACAGAACTGTAATTTTCGAGGGATTTTACCTTGCCAAATAGATTTCCATAGGTCCGAATCTTGGGGAAGGGGGGCAGCCCCAGGGATGGCCAAAGGAGCCACACTGCCGTGCATGACTACATGATAAACAGACTTAACTGAAAAACACCCTTTAGGATCAAAATGCCACACCCATCGATCCACCACGCCCTTGGAACTCGGATAAATGACCAAAATAGCTACTTGCTCCTCGGAAGTAAATAGGCATTGAAGAGCATATAAACATTCCATCCTTTTTGTGAGGGAATCAATTAAATCAAATACAAAAACAAAAGGAGCATCCGTAGGGCGACTGGAGCCCATTCTTTGTTGATATGGGTACACCCCTGTTGAATGTAGGGCCCACCTATTTTAGACACAAACAATGTATGTTATTTATTTCCCATCCAAACTCTCATTTAATGAGCTCAAAGCTAAGAGTTCTTCAAAAGCAAATATCATCCCATTTATATCGAGTTTGGATGGGCAACAGCGCTCGCTGTTGTCCCCTTGTGTCTGAAAAAGGGGCAACAGTTTAAGTGGGGGCCAACCTTTATTGATGCAGGGCCCATTTATTCAAACACAAGGGGCAACAGTGCAACAACGAGCGTTGTTGCCCATCCGAACTCATTTATACCCAATGACTTAGGTGTGAGCGCGGGTTTCGGGAAATCCTGGTTTGAATCTCACAGGGTGAGTATAGAGTCGCCACCTATTCATTCGGAAATGATAAGTCCCCGAGATTTGGATAAGGTCTTAGTCTGCGGTCTGAGATAAGGGTAAGAGGTTCGGTTAAGTCCGGGGAAGGGGTTAGGCACCCCGGCACTTCCACTTTTCAATGGTTCCCTACTTTCTAGGGTTAAGCCAAATTAATCTCAATTTTAATCAAATGCCTTAAGTATTAAGATAATACTAATCTAAGAAGGAGAAAATTCTAAACTAGGGTCGAACCCGGGTTGGGCTGTCTACGTACTCACATAGGGGTGAGATCAGACCGAGCGTAGTTCTGGCACATGAGCCCGTGCCAAGGCTAGGGGTGTGTGTGTGTGCACCAAGGATGGCTTAGGGTCTACCCGGGAGGTTAGGACTGGTTGAGCAGGTTGGTTAAGTGCTTGGTATTGGGCTCGGTAGGCCTAAGGTAAGTCCGATAGACTAGGGTTGGGCCTGGTAGGCCAAGGGTGAAGCCCGGTAGGCTAGTTTGGGCCCGGTAGGCCGAGATTGGGTCCGGTAGGCCAAGGATGAGCCCAGTAGGCTAGGGTTTGGCCCGGTAGGCCGAGATTAGGCCCAGTAGGCCAAGGGGTGAGGCCCGGTAGGCCCAATGTGTCTTAACCAAGGGTTAGGGATGCCAACCGGGGTTAAGAAAGATGATTAACCCTGGTCAGGGGTGATAACCATGGTTAAAAAGTCTAATATCAGATTTTTTGATCTTTTTGAATTTTTATGATTTTTTTGGGATTTTCTCAGATTTTTCCCAACGGTCAAAAATACTTAACCGCGGTTAAGGAGGGGAAGTCACCATGGGTAAGGGACTTACCCATGGTTAAATAGTCAAAAGAGACCATTTTTGGGTTTCTCCTAATATTTTGGATTTTTAGAGCATTTTTCTAGATTTTTTCGGATTAAGGATTTTTTAACCATGGTTAAGGTCAAAAATGGGGTTGACTCTGATTAAGGGTCTTAACCACAGCAAAAAAAGTCACCAAAGACATTTCTGGATTCCATGTAATATTTGTGATTTTTTGATGATTTTTCCAGAATTTTGCTGGGTCATGGGCCCACTTAACCATGGTTAAATGTTAACCACGGTTAAATGTTAACCACGGATGGGTTTAAACATGGTTAAGGGGTCAACTGAGGCAAAAGTGGGCCCAGGGTCCATGGCAGGGCCTAGAATGGCCTCCTACCCACTCTGGGCCCCCACAAAGTCCAGTAAATGCAAAAACACTCAAAAAAATGTTACATTTTTAACCACAGTTGAGGAGGGTTTAACCATGGTTAACGAGGGAACCATGAAAAACCAAGACTACCAGTGGGTAGCCTGAAGTCCACTGATCGTTTTAAGCCTTTGTAGGGCCCAAGGAGAGGTCGGGTGTGGGCTCCACAGAGGCCCAAAGTTGCCTCGTTGCACATCACATAAAATGACGATTTTTAAAAACAACCAAACAGATTTTTTGGTAAAGTTAGCGGTGACTTTGCTGCTGATTGACTCAATCCCTGGGGGATTCGAGACCATGGTCGCGAAGCCTGTTATGAGGGGAACAATTTGGGCCCTTGTGGGGCCCAAGGGGAGGCTGGATGTGGGCCACATAGAGGCCCAAAGTCGTCCCGTTGCATAGATTTTCATACTGTCGACCCCACTTTGGGGTCGATTTAACTATGGTTAATGGGCGAATTAAGGGCTGAACATTTACAGGGAGGTATCCCTATGTATGAGGAGTCTCGGTTTTGACCAAGGCCGGGTCTAACCATGGTTAAACCGGGGTTACAGGCGGTGGACCCGAAACTGATTTTTCATAATTTTTTTTTGAAAAAAACTCTATTGGGGCTGATTGGGTGTAAACCAGGGGATCTAGGGGAATTCCTCATGGATTGAGGACCCCCCAGACCTCCGAGGAAGACCGCCCTAGTAGGGGGTGGTGGTACAGTGGCCACGCAACAAAACCCGCCTACTCTTTTTTTTTAAAATAAAAAAAGAAAAAAAAAATGCAAAATGGGGACCCTTGGAACAATTTTGGGGCATGTCTATTAATAGTT
The DNA here is from genome assembly GCA_015143295.1 of Tetracentron sinense. Taxonomy (NCBI): domain Eukaryota; kingdom Viridiplantae; phylum Streptophyta; class Magnoliopsida; order Trochodendrales; family Trochodendraceae; genus Tetracentron; species Tetracentron sinense. The sequence continues at coordinate 16,508 of JABCRI010001056.1, read as the reverse complement.
ATCCCAGGGACATTTGGCCAAACTTCGGAAATACTATCGACACCTACTTCAATCACTTCCAAACATTCAACGTTGTTTAGTCGAAGTTTAATATTCATTTAAAATTTACAAGCGTGAACTGAAGATCATCTTGCTTGATATCCCTACTATCAATCCAATCACATTTGAATAAAAAGACCCTCCTAGCTTCATAATAGTCTATTTCTATGACATCTTGTAGAACTCCATAATAAGTAACGTCGTTCGAAACCGGAGACTTGCCCTTCACAGATTTAAAGGAGGTCGTCGTTGCAGTAAGAAAGACTCTGCTATTTTGAGTTTTCCTTTTACGATTAACGGCTTTTGCGCGAAATTGAAAGTCATTGATGCCAAACCTTTTGAACTGTCTTGTAATTTTTGATGGACCCCATGCTAGCCATTTAACATCATCACTTACGTGAGCCCCCATTCCTTGACGCTACAACTTAGCCTATTAAATAGTCATAAATTTAAGTCTTATCATAAAAGCTATTAGAATGTTTACAAATACCTTTTTGAAACTTATAACTTACATTTGAAGCAAACCAAGCAAGAAATTCACTATTGTGAATCCGTTCTTGGTCTATTTGTCTCCTGTGGTGATAGTGCCCAACAATTATATCAATGTGCTTCTTGCAATTTAGTGACACAACTCGTAAAGTCCTAATAATGGAACATAGTGTAGAATTTAAATTCAAGTTACACCAAAATCTCTTACGCGATGAATGGGGCCATTTCAGGGCAGTTGAAGAGGATATAACGATGCATTTATGTACGTGATTCATTAGATAGAGTTACAATCTCCTATTTTCCTATCGCACGGTCGGGCCTTGAAAAAATGGATAATCCTTAATATATTGCAAGGGCATTGCGGTCGTAATTCGTTGGAGGTCGACTAACCTTTGTTTCAACATCGTGCAAATACCTCGAACAAAAATAAGAAATTCCTAGGCAAGATATCCCTATGCAATTGAACCCTCAGGCTGACTTCTATTACAGACATATGATTTTAATGTAAATAGGTACCAATGTAATTGAAGATAGTTAATGATATAAACAAACTCATACTTCACAAAACATAATTCATCATTCAGGAAAGCATTGTCGCGCACCTGTCAATGGGGTACATCCATCGGTATTGTACAGGACCTGCAATTCTCGCCTCGCCTGTCAGATGGATGGTGAAATGAATCATGATATCGAAGAACACATGGGGAATTCTTTCGAGGTTGCACAATGTAATAACAAAACGACTTTCCAGTTTATCGAGGTACTATACTTTATTAACTTTGGAGCATATTTCCTTGAACTCATTCAATGCAATGTTAATGTTTTTCGGGAGGCATCTGCGCACTGCTAGTGGTAGTAATTGCTACATCAGAATGTGGCAGTCGTGATATATATTTTCCGCATAACCATCTGACACTTTAACATTGGACAGTACCTTACAGAAAATACTTTTCTCCTTCGAAGAGAATGAAAAGCGTAGGAGGCAAATATGTTTTCTGCCCAACTACGTAAAGATGAAGAGTTGATCTAATACCCATATGTTTGAGATCAATACGTTCCTTTAAGGTGTCTTTTGTTTTCCCTTCAATATTCAATAATGTACCGACAAGCAAGGTGTGAAAAATCGACTCAATTGAGTCAACTTCGGCCGAATTGGGTCGACTTCGGTGGTGATCGAAGTAAAATCAATCTGTCTTTTAAAAATACTAGAAATCGTGTTGCACTTTGGCCAACTTCGGTGAAATTCGGTGGAGTTCGGTGGAACCAAAAAATTTTAGTAGAAAAATTACCTAACTTCGGTGGAAGTTCACCGAAGCCTACAGAAATGTAAATAAAGGGGAAATGAGAGATTATTTGTGGCAAATTTGTAGACTGAAATCAGTCTTACTAACAAAAAACGGTTTGATTAGCATGAACTTCAGTCCCCACTAACAAAAGAATAAAAAAGTTTCATTTTGATAGTTGGCTTGCTACAAAAAACCCCCATGAAGATTGCATTTGAGACAAACACAACAAGATAATTGAGAAGTTTTTTTTATAAAAAGGACAGTAGTGTTCGGCAGAGAAATTAGAGGAGGAATAGCCGAATAGGTTTAGGGTACTTACCTGGACGAATAGTAAGCGAGCTTGTCATCGCCGTGGCCATTGCCATTGCCGATGCCGATCGCAGAATGCCAAACCCTAGAGTTTGTTCTCCACTTCTCTCGTTCTCCCTCTCCCATTTTGTTTATGAATGAATAAGAACCAATGAGTTTGGTTTTTAACCTAACTTATAAGTAAACGGGTAATGCTATTACCACTCCCATCTTCCATTTGTTTAGTGAGTACTGGTAATGCTATTACTACTCCCATCTTCCCTTTGTTTAGTTAGTACCCAACAAATGGGTTTTACACTTTTACTTAACTAAAATAAACAGATGGATCTTATTATAAAAATTAGAAAAAAAATATTAACCACAAGGGTTTGTAATTCTTAACTAGAGTTAAATATTTTTTACAAAAACTAAAGTTATATTGTTGAACCCCAAGGACTAATGAATCTTAACCACGGTTAATATAGGTTAAAAGGGGCACGTGTTATCCCAGATCTCCTTTTTAAGTAAATAATTTACTAATACTATTTCAAAAATTAATATTATTTAACTATATAATTTCTTCTTTTTTTGTACATTTATAGGTAATAAGATTAGAGAAAAATACGGATTTGGGCCCCGTATTATGAAAAAACCCCTATATGGGCTCCGGTTTGAAATATTTATTTCTGTAGGCTTCTACAGTGATTTTAGTGGAGCACGTGGTTTCCTCTAAAAAAATTTCTCCAAAATGCCCCCCATCCCTGTTAGAGAACCCTTAAACACCGTGCGACTGAGCTCAAGCTTTCCCCTTCAACGAAGCGTTCATCCGAAACCCAAGCTTTCCCCTTCGTTGCAACGAGGTAGACTTAAGTTTTCCCCTTCGTTGAAGCTTTCTCCTTCATTGCAACTGAGCTAAACCCTTGTGAAGAAGAAGAAGAAGAAGTAGAAGAACAAGAACATAGGGTAAGTGTTTATATGTTTTTGATCCATTTTGCGATGGTTACAGTGATCATATTCGGTATTTGCTAGGGTAATGTGCTCATTTTCCTCATTTTCTGTTATTAGAGTTCATTTTCGATGGTTGTAGTGATAAAGTTTGATTTTTTTTGCTCATTTTCGGTGGTAATCTGTGATTACAGTGCATTTTCAATGTTACAGTTCTCATTTTCGGTGGTTTTGAGGTTATTTTCGGCGGTTTTGTGGTCATTTTCGGGGGTTTGATGTTATTGCATTTTCTCTTTTACAGGGCTTTTCGATGATTTTATGCCAATTTTCGATGTTTTCCAGTATAACAGTGCTTTTTCGATGATTTTCAGTGGTTTTCCAGTATAACAGTGCATTTTCGATGATTTTATGCAGATTTTCGGTGGTTTTCTATTATTACAGTGCTATTTCGGCGGTTTTGTGGTCATTTTCGGTGGTTTTCTGTTATTGCATTTTCGATATTACAGTGTATTTTCGATGATTTTATGCTCCTGTTCGGTGGTTTTCTGTTATTACAGTTGTGTTTCGATGCTTTGATGCTCATTTTCGGTGGTTTTCTGTTCTGACACTGCTTTTCGATGGATACAATGCCCATTTTCGGGGGTTTTCTGTTATTGCAATTTTGATATGACAGTGCTATTTCGATGATTTTGTGATCTTCGGCGGTTCTGGTTATTACAGTGCATTTTCAATGGTTACAGCGCTCATTTTCAAAAATTTTCAGATTACTTTAACGGATTGAGTGTTTTCCAGATATTGCAGATAATGCCGATATCAGTAGTTTGTTGTTATGACGGTGAGTGGAACATTGACGACCGTGTTCGAGGGTACGTGTACAGTGGTGGAAAATCAAAGTTGTTGTAATTATCTTCGAAAATGACATATGACAAACTATTGGATAAAGTTTATCAATTGACTAACACTCGACTGGAAGAGTATGAGATTATAGTGAGGTGTTTGATTCCTACACCAGCGCCAATCCCTCCCATTGATATTACAGACGATGAAGAGTTGCGGGCATTTCTTTCACATGTCAGGAAAGTAGAAAAAAAATACTTGCCGCCATTATATATATCGAAGGTGAGGAAATCTGTACCAGAACCACAGTTTGGTTTGAATGATGCGAGTTGTGAATATCAGCGTGTTCAGGAGGTTGTTGATCCTCATATTCAGGAGACTGTCATTCCTTTCTATAAGGGGACTCATATTCAGGAGGCTGAAAATGATAACGGTGATGAATGTTTAAAAAGTATAGACTCAAGCTCAAGTAATGAAGATGAACATGATTTTTATAGTGATTTTAATCAAGATGAAGATGTAGCAACATACGGTGTCTGCGATAAGCTTGAAGACTTTTTACATAGGGAGGCAACAGCAGAGTGGGACACAAGGACTATACACTCTTATACCCCGCATGCTGATATTCCTAGTTCCTCAGCGTCTGCTTTTCGTCGAGTAAGACAAGTAGATACAGAAGCTCATCCAGAAGCATCACCACAAGCTCATCCAGAACCGTCAGCACAAGCTCCATCATCACCACAAGCTCCCGTACAATCACTGGCAAATGTGATGCAACTAAATGATGGTGTAGATGACTATGTAAATTGGGAAACATCAGAGTTTGAAACTGGAGTGGAAGCTGGTGAAATATCGCTTGGGAAATTATTTAAGGACAAAAGACGTCTACAAAATGTACTGTCTAGATATGCGATGCGAAACAATTTTCAATTCAAGGTTATGGATTCAAATCAACAAAAGTACACAGTTAGATGTCTTATAGATAATTGCACCTGGAGGTTGCGTGCATCGAAAGTGAATGAGGTTGGTGTTTTCAAAATAAAGACTTATAATTCACATCACTCTTGTGGATATCCCTTAGGTGGTACCGATCATCGACAAGCAACTAGTTTAGTTGTGAGTGACATGGTTGTGGGACGTATTGAGGCAAATGTCTCGTATAAGCCCAAAGAGATTATTCATGATGTGTGGGAAGAATATGGGGTTAGAATGAGTTATAAGAAAGCTTGGAAAGCTAAGGAGATTGCCATTGAAACAGTTAGAGGTTCATACGACCACTCTTATGCTGAACTCCCTGCCTATTTTCATGAACTTAAAAGGACAAATCCAGGCACAGTAACAGCAATAGTGGCTGACCCTGAAAATGGGGCATTTGAAAGATGTTTTATGGCTCTTGGACCGTGTATTCGAAGTTTTCAGAGGACTTTACGGAAAGTGGTAGCCATTGATGGGACACATTTAAAGGGAAAGTACAAAGGAATACTAATTGCCGCAATAGCTCTAGACGGAGACAATCACATATTTCCAGTTGCCCTTGGGATAGCGGAGTCGGAGAATAATGTTACTTACAATTTTTTCTTAACTCAATTATCAAGAGGACTTGGACACATAGATGATCTAGTGATTGTAACAGATCGACATGTTAGTTTGATAAGCCAAGTCCCTGTTGTATTCCCACATGCAATTCATGGCTACTGCGCATTCCACATTAGCCAAAATATGTATGCAACATTCAAGGATAAGCAATTGTTTCCGTATTTCTGGAAAGCCGTGAAGACATGTAGAGAAAGCAAGTTTCATGAGATAATGGCAGAACTCGCAACTGCAAACCCTCTCATTGTGCAATGGTTGGATGCAATACCAAAAGAGAAATGGGCCCGAGCCTTTTATAGTGCGAAGAGGTATAATGTGCTGACTACGAACATAACCGAGAGTTTGAATAGTTTGCTGAAAGAAGCAAGAGAATATCCAGTCACTATGCTTTTGGAGAATGTGCGACTGAAGGTACAAAATATGTTCTACAACCGAAAAATCAGTGCTATGCAAATGAATGGCAGGCTAACAACATGGGCCGAAGAGCAAATACAAAAGGGACAATCACAGGCACGTTATTTAGATTCTCATGGAATTGCTATGTATCAGTATTATGTGGTTGGGAAAAACAATCGAGATACTGTGAAGCTTCTGGATGGGAATTGCACTTGTGGGAAATTCTATAAAATAGGGTTGCCTTGTGAACATGCCTTGGCTGGATGTAGAAAGTATCGGGTAGATCCATACAACTATTGTTCGCCATTCTACACATCACTAACGTACCAAGCCACCTACCAAGAGTCAATATATCCACTGCTTGACAAAAAATCATGGGACCTCCCACCTGAAATCATGGTAGAGATGGAGAGGATTAAACCACCGGTGGGAAGAAGACGTTCAGGAAGGCCGAAGAAGAATAGAATTCTCTCACAGGGTGAGGAAAGGTCCACTGTAAGATGTGGAAGATGTAAACAAACTGGGCACAATAGGCAAACATGTAATAATCTTGTTCCCCATGGTGGTTGAGTGTAGTGTCTAATGTTGAATGTAATGAAAAACATGTAATGCTTAATGAATGGTTGGTTTGAAGGTTCTTTATTATTTATCCAATATTATAGAATCTCAAAAAAGATGGAAAAAGACAGAAAATGGGAATAAAATGCCGAAAGTGACAGGAAAATACCGAAAATGGCAATAAAATTACGAAAATGGCTACTGGATTGGAACAGAAAAATACCGAAATTGACAGGGGAAAACCGAAAAATGCCGAAAATGGCTACTGGAAATGGCAAAAATGCTGAAAATGACTGCTAAAATTCAACTAAAAAATGTCGAAATTGACAGAAAAATACCGAAATTGGCTAAAAATGCCGAAAATGGGTACTGAAAATGGCAAAATTGCCGAATTTGACAGAAAAATGGCGAAAATGGGTACTGAAAATGGCAAAAATGCCGAAAATACAGTACTGCAGAATACCGAAAATGGGACTGTAATACCGAAAATTGATCCTGTTATGCCGAAAATGCCTACTAGACAGTGTAAAATGCCGAAAATCAGCCATGTTAAGCCGAAAATGGCTACTGGAAATGGCACAAAATGCCGAAATTGAGCCCTGTTATGCCGAAAATGGCTACTGGGACACTCTAAAATGCCGAAATGGAGCCCTATAAAACTGAAAATAATCTGTAATATGACGAAAAAACCAAAATTCTGCACTGGATATTGTAATAAATGACGAAAATCATCTCTAAATACACAATATTACAGGACTGTACACAAATAGTCCATAAGAAGTCAATATTACAACATTACAACATCATCACAACAATCCATAATAGTACATCACAACCCATCCATAATAGTCTATCAAGAAACTGCACCCCGGCCTATCTTCTCCCTCCTCTTCATCATGGGACCTCAGCATCCAACATTGGGACGTTATCACAGCCCATCACGCCTTCACTGACCCCGTCATAACATCGAAAGCTATTCGCTTCCGCATTGAAGATATATCGTCCTACAAAAATAGTTAGAAAAAGTCAGTATGCTACAAATGATTGATGATATTTACCAATGGATGTACAAATACCTGAGTGAACGTAATGGGTAAGTCAGCGCATAAGAAGTCAATATATTTCATAACGAATACTCCACAGTCTCGACTGAATATGCAAAACAAACAGTTACAGTTGCTTAGGATGAGTCATGTTAGTGTATTGGTAAATATAAGATTAAATGTTTTAGAAAGACTTACGTATTCTTCTGTTTTGGTATATTTTTGACTTCTATGACCTCCCATTTTTGACCTATGAAGGCTGAGTTGTCACCACACATGTGAAACAGTGCAGGCATCCTCACTGTGATAGCTGAGATATGATCTCCATGTTGTAATGCCGGGTGTGGGAAAAATGAGTCGAAGAGGAGGATACGCCTTGTGGGGGGTTCAAGCACAACCAATAGCCAGTGACTAGCGGGGTTCACAGGGAAGTATATCCTTTCACATTCCCACATGGGGGTCCCTCCTCGAACCCCCATGATAGCGGCCTTCATATCTGGCCCCACCCGACTAGTCATGTCCTCAGTCAGGTTCTTGGAATTCAAAGTTGAATGGTAGGTGTCCAAAAAGTGACACTCCTTGAATAACGAATACTGAAACATAACGAACATTATTGTTACTTAGAAATTGCGGATATACATTGGATAAATGTATATATTGGATAAACTAAAACATAACAAAAGTATTATGAGTTACCGTGAACCAAGTTTTGCCAAAAGCGCAGACTTGATTGTATTTCGAGGAGTATTGCTCCTTTCTTTGAGCCAATAACTCCGTATACATGTCAATTTGCTGTCATATTTATCCAATGTTAGATAATCTCACAAAAGAATACCGAAAATAACGATAATGGATAGTGATAGTACTACCGAAAATGGTCCTCAACTACTGAAAATGGATGTACAAATGAGAATTAAATACCGAAAATGGGTGCTGTAATGGCGAAAATGGGTACTGGATTCATTATTAAAACCACTGAAGTACCGAAAATTACACAGACAAATACCGAAAATGGCTCTGAAATACCGAAAATGGCTACTGGATTCATCAATTAAACCACAGAAATACCGAAAATTACACTGAAATACCGAAAATGGCTACTGGATTCATCATTAAAACCACTGAAATACCGAAAATTATACAGAAATACCGAAAATGGCTACTGGATTCATCATTAAAACCACTGAAATACCGAAAATTATACAGAAATACCGAAAATGGCTACTGGATTCAGCATTAAAACCACTGAAATACCGAAAATTATACAGAAATACCGAAAATGGCTACTGGATTCATCATTAAAACCACTGAAATACAGAAAATGAAACTGAAATACCGATAATGAAACTGAAATACCGAAAATGGCTACTGGATTCATCAATAAAAGTACTGGGTTTACCAATGAATCAATCCATGTAGTTGAGCTAGAAATCCCTCCCACAATATCCGCTGTCACCATCACCTTGTCAATCAAAATTGAAGTTGCTCCCGACTTTATGAAATCGCGCAGTTGCTTCGACTCCTCTTTTGATAAAGGATTTTTGGGGTTAGCAGCTCCAATTGTCATTTTCCTTCCTTTCATTTGAATGAAAGGGGATCGCAGATATTGAGACTTCACTACCGGTCTCTTTGACACCTGCATATATTGCCAAATATAAGTTCCGGCTTGATGAAAACCCATTTCACAGACTCTCATTACACGTCTTAGGAATGTAAACACACACCTCTAGAAGGTCTTCAAGCCCCTTCGAATCTGCACCCCCCTTCGAATCTACGGGAGTCAACTCAATGATGGGATCCATCTTCTCATCAATGAAAGAATGTCCCTGTGTCGGCGCTGCTTCGGGAGTGAAGATGGGATCCATCTTCTCATCAACGAAAGAATGTCCCTGTGTCGGCGCTGCTTCGGGACTCAATATGGGAGACATCTTATCACTGAAAGATTTTTGATCACCAGAAGTTTTTTCATCTTTTTTTTGTTGCGCTGCCCATTGCTCAAACAAGCTTTTTATTTGCGGGGATACTTGCGCAACAACTCGGTCGACAACTTGGTCAACAACTCGATCAACAACTCGGTCAAAATAACGGTCTAAAACTCTCTCCATTGCCCGCTCAACGGAGGAATTGATATCATGAACCTGAAAATATTGAACATCAAACAACTAGTAAGTAAAAATCCCGAAAATTAGACAATTTATATGTCAAAATGTCGAAAATCATAAAAAATAATCACAATCAATATTTGTACCCTTTTTGACCTCTGCTCGAACCTTCTCTTCTTCGCCGGAGATGGGGCTGGACTTACATCATCATCACCATCACCCCCATCGCTACCACCACCGTCACTATCACCACCATCACCCCCATCACCATCACCACCATCACCACCATCACTATCACCCTCCCCCTCCTCATCATCCTCCTCCTCCTCCTCATCCTCCTCCTCCCCCTCCTCATCATCATCCTCCTCCCCCTCCTCATCATCATCACCCTCAGCACTCAATCGTGCTAACACATCCTTCACAACCTGCTGCTCCTTCTCTGCAGGAGTAGGCTTTATATTGCTCAGCTTGATCTGTAAAACAACAAAGGATATGTTATAAAATAACAAATGATCTGTAAAATAACAAAGGATATTGCAAGTTGAATATTGTAAAACAACAACTCCAATTAAATACTTTACTTAAATTGAATATGGCATTTGCAAGTGACTTGTAGCTGAGATAGGATGTATTCGCCCACCGCAGAACCCGTGGGAATGTCATCGTACCTAGGGGTGCATTACGAGAACACAGCCTCCCAAGTGCTGGGATGCACTCATAAGCCCAAATCTGACATCAGTCATAAATTTTACTATTAGTTCAAGTAGAAGTAAACACAAATTAGCTAACACGGAAAATTTACAAAATTTAGGTAGTCATATGTTTACCTGGAAGGCAAGAGCACATCCGTTTATATTGTACTGCTTCTTCGTATAAAGAGCAGTTTCTAGGCCAACCTTGCACAACTCAAAACCCAAAGTCCCCCATGGGTATTTGTTGAAGGCCTCCCAATCATCCACTAGGCACAAATGGCCTGTGTTAACACCCACATGCGTGCCGGTGCCTACGAGCAACAACTCAATAAAGAGGACCAGTGATAGCTTCACCGCATCCATATGATCATCACATCCCTTGAACTCCTCAAGAAGCCTTGCCTTTTTAATCACCGCCAACTTTGAAACTTTCGATACTTGAGAGAGGTTGGTGGCGCTTCATGTTTAAGGACCGGAGCCTTAGACACTTGGGCATTAAGGCCCATGATCAGAGTAAAGTCCAACACTGTGAACTCTACACTCTTCCCGCATACTTCGAAGCGTAACCCTCCTTTACGCCTCTGTAGAAAATGGTGGATTGCTTGGCCACACAATGGTATTTTAGGTATGTTGTAAAGGTGGGCAAAGCAGCTCTCCATCCAAATTCTTTTTCTCTCTGGATTGGCCTCTAATAATGGTTTTATCTCGTCAAACCATATCGTTTGGGAGCATTTAATCGAAGGAAAATATTTATCTTCTTTCTCTTTTCTCTTTTTCTTTTCCCTACCGGCTTTTCTCTTTGTACGAGGCATCTTGTCGCTGCAAAATTGAAAAACAATAAACACTATCATAACAATAACCATCAAAAGTACTGACAATAACCAGTCATAGCAAAAAATACCGAAAATAAGCACTGGGATAACAGAAAAATACCGAAAATAGGCACTGGGATAACAGAAAAATATCGAAAATAGGCACTGGGATAACAGAAAAATACCGAAAATAGACACTGTCATCACAGAAAAATACCGAAAATATGCACTGCCAGGCAGAAAAACACCGAAAATAGGCACTGCCAGGACACAAAAACATCGAAAATGGCAGTCATGAAAGCAAAATACCAAAAATTTACTCTGCCAGGACACAAAAATACCGAAATATCGAAATTGCTGTATTTTTGCCGAAATTAAGCACAAAACCATCGAAAATGCATTATAACATAACCATTGAAAATCCCGAAATTGGGCTCAACATCAACAATAATACCGAAAAAACAATGTCATAATTGAATAATACTGAAAATAAGCAAAAACATAAATATACCGAAAATAAGCATTGATAACTGAAAATACCGAAAATGAGTAAAAAACACCGAAAATGGTCGTAAGAACCATCGAAATTGCAATGTATTTTTGCCGAAAATAAACTCAAAAGGGTCGAAAATGCACTTTTAATTCACCATTGAAAATCACGAAAAATGAGCAAAAATTAATAATAATACCGAAAATGGTTAATCATAACCATCGAAAATGGTTACTTGAAAGCATCGAAAATGAAGTCGTTAACTGTGGGGCCCATTTTTAGGTTTGAAATTTTATTAAAAACCGCTAAAACTTACAGGGTTGTTCTTCTTCTTCGGGGTTGTTCTTCTTCTTCTTCTTCGGCTTCTTCTTCTTCTTCTTCTTCTTCGGCTTCTTCTTCTTCTTCTTCTTCTTCTTTACGCTATTACGAAGCCCGTAGAGTTCCGGATGTACTGGGTACCCAAGGGTTCTACTTTGGGGAAGGATTTGCAGGTTTCAAATTTGCGCCTTGAAGGATTTCGGATCACAGGATAACCGAGGGCTTCAGGATAACCGAGGGTTCGTAACCGAGCTTCAGCTTGGGAAGAAAGCTTTGACAGCAAGCCAGGGGTATTTTGGGGAGAAAATGTGAAGGGGCAGCACGTGCACTTGGCTGCCACGCGTGGGAGCCTACAAAAATAAGTTTTCAAACCCGGAGCCCATATACGGGTTTTTTCATAATACGGGGCCCAAATCCGTATTTTCCTCATAAGATTATGCCCAAAAGGGCTTATTTGAAATACTAACATTTTGACTAATCAATTAGCTATAATTTATAACTTAACATGATATTTTTAGCACAAAAAATTCTAAATATGATATGTTATGTAAAAAAAATTATATAACAAAAAAATTAATGTGTTAAAAATTAATATTGATTTATATTATACAGAATAAAAAATCAATAAAATTTTAGTGTAAGTTTTTCAAATTTCTAAAATAATTAATATGGATAATTATTAAAAAATAAAGAGAATAAAATTACCTTACATATTCCCTTCACTTGATAAAGAGAACAAAATTTGATTATAAAATTTGACAATATAGAATAATATCAAGAAGAAATTACAACATATACAAACAGACAACATATGTCACTTTACATGATTCTTACATTTGATACTCTAAACACTTGCATCTAATAATATAATGAATTCTATATGTGTATTAATGCTTAAGTATTGAATATCTAAAGTTTCATCTTAAAATTCAAATATTTTCCTAAAGTTTCCTAGACTTCTTTAATTTTTACATAACTTACTTGGACTTCCTTAAACTTCCTTGAAATGAGTCAACTTCCTTAGCGACCAAAGTTAATACCGAAGTCGAAGTTTAATACCTTAGTCATGATCAGTGTTACCATAGAAGGATTGCAAGGGCCTATGCAAAGAAAGTGCGACCCCGACAATTCAAATAAGGCGACCTAATGCTCAAGAAAATGCTTCCTCACCTATCTGACCCGCGTGGGAAATTCAAGCCTAATTACGAAGGTCCCTACGTGATCAGAAAGGTATTCTCTGGTGGAGCTATCATTTTAGCCGAGATGGATGGTGAAAACCTTCCTGAATCGGTAAACTCTGATTCTAATAAAAGATCTTTTGCGTAATTCACTTTGAGATTAAACAGTCAAAATTTAAGGGAAGGAAGAGAGGCCATCTTTTTACTCTCCCGTAAAAATTCAGTAAAAACCATTTAGTTCAACCAATTTAAGCCTTCATTTCGTTGTTTTAAACCAAATCGGGACAATTGCACCCCCACACTGGGGCAATTTTCAAAATTTTAGGCTGTTTCATCACGCTCCATACACTGGAGCAGTTTTTTTATTTTTGTAAATGAAAGCCAAAATAAAAAGTGTGGACCAAGTTAGTGAAAAAGCAAAATAAAAGGAAATGAAAATGAAAATGAAAAGACAAAGAAAAGAAATATACATGTGATAGTTTGTTCTAGCAATTAATCTCGGTCGTCCCATTTCATCTTTTACTTTGAGCTTTTTTATCCATTTATTTCTAAACCCAACCTAGCCTAGGTTTCGTCCCATACTAAAGTCCTCTCAGATGAAGATTGACTGTGGAAATCCCAAAAAGAAACTCATCGTTTTTGAATCAGAGTCCTAGTGATGACGGAAGCTTGGAGATAAAATTTTTATAAAGAAAAGCATGACTTGAAAGAGCGTGATGAAAATCGGAAAAGGCGTCATGAGTAAAAAATGAAGTCATGGCAAGATCCAAATACCACAGGTTGGATGAAAACCTTTTGAGGCGTCCATACGCAAAAATTACGTGGGCCAGACCTAGTGAAAACCGTAAAAGGCATTAGGGGTAAAAAAGGCATTCAAAAAAAAATTAGCTCAAGCAAGTATGGTGGAGTACTCCAATGCAGATGGATTCTACTATAGTATCAGTTGTCCTAGATCAGTACAGTTCAAGCTAGTTTTTTTCAGACCAGTGCAGTGAGACGCCCCACACTGGAGCATTATTGGGGTTGATAGTTTCAGAAATTATGGACTGGGGTATTTTGGCTCAATTTGATCTATTAACAGTGAATCTAACAGATCCAAAGTACATGTGAGGAAAGTATAGACCATAATGGTTTGAGCGCCTCGAATATGGTTTAAAGTTTACTCATTAGCTTACTTTCATTTAATTCTTTTCATATCATACTCTTGTGTTTCAAAAAAAAAAAACCCCAAAACTAATATTTTGGGCCTATGAGGAAATCCTAGGATATTCATAAAGCAAAAAAATCAGTTTTATGCAAGAATGATAGACAATTCTGAGGCCAATAAATACCAAAATCTATTTTGTTTCATTTCATCATATATAACTTGCTTTACATTAAGCCTCATTCTTTGAAACAAAAGATGTAGATAAATACATTAAAAAGCATAAGTAAAAAGGAGCGGTCCTCTAGTCAATTAGACTCTTCAGATGAAACATGACCCAAATTCCTCAAAGTCTTCCGCAAACGAGCAAGGTCGGCATTCATAGAAAGGATCACTGCCTCCTGAGAACCGACAGGGGCTTAATCATATGGAAATGCTCATTGATGCGCTCCAAAGTGGACACTTGTTTTCTCAATTCCAGGGCTTCATCCATCCATGCAAGGTGGCTAATGTCATATCCTGCGAGTGAACCTTGTAACTCCGCAACCTTTGCCCGCAGACTCACTGTCTCCTCCATCAAATTCGCTATCTCGGCCTTTAAAGTAGCATCCTCACCTTATAAGGATGCCGATGTGCCAGTTCTATCCTTCAAAAAGATATTCTCACCAAGCAGGGAAGCATTCTGTTCTTTAAGTTCTGCAATTTCTTTTTGTGCTATTTGAAATAGATTCTCATGACATACTCTCTCTTTTGCAATGAAATCTATATATGATATTGCCACAGGTTGCTGAAATTTTCTCCTTTTGCAGGATGGAACAGAAGGAACCTCCTCTACAAGTTGTTAGGCCCATAATGTATACTCCTTAGTAGCTGAAGGCTCTTCACTCTTATCATCATAAAATTTCCATTAATTATGTGATAAGAGTACCCGAAGAAGGACCGAAATCAACAACATCGGTACCTCCTCATCAACCATCGGGGATTTCTTGGGTTCATCCAAATTGCCTAACCACTCGGTTAGGGGTATATAAAGCAAATCCGTGGAGGTCAACCAATATCATGTGATTCCAACCGAGAATATTAAGAACGGGTTTGAAGTCATGGAACCATATACACCTCCACACAAAGTTTCCCTACTGTGAAGAGGTAAGGCGAGCATGCCATTCTTCCGGCCCACACAATGAAGGGGGTGGCTCACTGAAATTGCAATGAAGATGTACCAAATCCTAACGGAATAAACCCACCGACCTTAGGGGGTTGTAGAAGGAAAGGTGCTCAAGGAGCCAAACCTAAAAAATGAAACACGAACAATATCTCAATATGGATACAACAAAACTGCAAATGCCGGAAATCTACATGCTTGAAGTAATGAAGTTACTTGAAAAAGTGATAAGCAGCTTCTGAAAAATCCTCCTATTTGAAGAGAGCATCGGTTTAATGCCCTAAAGATTTCGGCCAAAAGCATTGGCACGAAAGTGTGGCTGGACTCAATTTGCACGATAATGTCCACCAAAGCGGCGTCAATACACACATAAGATATCGGAAATAACAAATGCCCCACAATCACCAATGCAAGGGCGTTTATTTGATGTTTTGGTCATTCCTCGTTTTTCCCGGTATAAATGGGAGTATTGATCCAAGTGGGATTTCGAGACGTGAAGTTATCAATCAAAAATTTTAGCGTGCACCTCATGAATGAACCTTCCCCATCAAGTTTTTCAAGTGAATTTCGCCTTACTCCTAGAAGCCTCATAAGTTTATTTTTATAACTTTCAGGAAAAATGGGATTGACAATTTTCGACTTTAGGGAAACACGCAAAAGGTGAGCATATTTCTCCAAAGTAGGAGTAATTTCCGAGGAACCAAATCAGAAAACTGAAATACTTGGCTTCCAACATGCCAAGGTGGCCTCCATCAAATAACCATTCAATTTGACATTCAAAAGGGAAGGGGTGTTACCTAATTTCATCAAGTCAAGCATGCTTCGCTCATCCCAATCAAGTGAATGGACCCAGACTTCAAGGCTTTATTGAAAACCCTATGATTTTCAAGATTTGGGAGGTTTTGGGAGGTTTTGGGAATTTCCAAGGCAAATGACGGATGCTGAATCCGAGGCTTCCATTACGTCAGGAATGTTCAAAAATGGTGAGGTACAAAGTTTGGTGATGATTGAGCAACTAGGGAACGCTGGGGCACTTCCCAAAGTTCAGAAATGGAGCTCCTCGGTTTTTGTTCACACACAGTGAAAGGGTTTTAGGTTTTAATTAAAAGGACTGCAGA
Source organism: Tetracentron sinense (assembly GCA_015143295.1). Lineage (NCBI taxonomy): Eukaryota > Viridiplantae > Streptophyta > Magnoliopsida > Trochodendrales > Trochodendraceae > Tetracentron > Tetracentron sinense. The sequence goes on along the minus strand of JABCRI010001056.1, from coordinate 18 downwards.
CATCTGTCGGGTACTGGG
>JABCRI010001055.1:0-21181 GCA_015143295.1 Tetracentron sinense | reverse complement strand
CAAACAAGAAGTTCAGGGTTGTATGGAGAGAAAAAAAGCTCTTCGAGCACTGATTGGACAAAGGTAGCCCATACGATTAGGCAAGCGTTAAACCATTCCAGTACATGGCTCACAAAGGCAGACCAACTAGTTCGAAAGGAAAAAGTGTCTTATCATCGTCAGGATTTGGTTCTACCCTCAAACACCATCAAATCCGAAGGAGAAGTTTTCTCAATCACAGTACAGTGCATAGCCGCTTTTGAACAAAGTCCTCTCAGCTCTAGCTTGCTTTGATTCGACTTGCCCACCAAACAAGTACTTCGTCCTGTGAGCGTTTGGACGCACAAGTGTACAACCTTAAACTCTCAAGTTCTCCAATGGCTGGTCTGGCACTCACACCGCTTGGGACACAAGGAAACGAAGACGAACCTGCTCCTCTGAACAGTCCCCAAAGACTACGTAGACTTAGAAGAGTCAGGTCGTCGAAAGATGTTGGTCGACCACAAAGTGTATTCCACGCAAATGAAACACAGCAATTTTAAGTCCAACACAATATGCTTTACTGTAAACGACGCATTTCATACTCCACTAACCAAGGAAAAACAATCTCACATCAGTGGTGAGATGAGCGCGATCGAAGATGTTGCTACTAATCAATCACCTAACTCCAGCAGCCTTGCAAGAAAGAGTCATCATCTCAAACGATGAACTCGACAGTGCTCCTCCAGTCTTCGAAGAAGGTAGTTCAGCTACCGTCGACGAGCTCAACAATTAAACTCTGGTCCGAAGAGAACTCTCTCACTGCGCCTCTATCTTTGTCATGCACTCTTAGGTCCTTAGGAAGAAGCGGAATTACTTCAAAGCTACGGCAAGAATAAAAAGACCGTTTTTGCATGTATTACAAGGACATGCCCGGCCTTGATCGCCAGTAGCAATCCTCACCTAGCTATCAACATGGCGTTTGCCCTCAAGCGCGCAGCGTCGCTACAGTCTACTGTTCACAGAGTCGACGCTGAGTCACCAATCTGATCGTAGCGGATTTCATCCGAGAGTGAATTATCCAAGTGGATTGCCCATATTGTCGCCAGTCAAGAGAATAATTGCAAATCCGAGTATGCTGAATTGTCCGCCGCCCGAATAATGCATGTCCAAAAGATAACGGTCCATTGCCAAATTACGAGCTCATGGTCGATTCTACAACAGGGTGACACGACTCTTATCCTTTCATGGATGTTTCATCTGGTTATAACCAAATTCGTATGGATTCCAAATGATGAAGAACTCACAGCCTTTCCGTACACCAAAGGGAATTTACTGCTTATAAGTGATGCCGTTTGGACTAAAAAAATGCTGTGTGCCACTGTATCAACGTGCTATGCAAAAGATTTTTGATGATGTCTTGCCACAAAGGTGTGAATGCTACGTCGATGACTTGGTGGTAAAATCAAAAAGGAGAGCGGATCATCTTCAAGACCTTCGTGACATTTTCACATCAGACATTCGAAGGTAACCATTAAAGATGACCCTTTAAGTGTGCATTTTGGGGTCACTTCAGGGCAAAATTCCTCGGGTTGTTGTTCGACATCGCGGTATTGATATTGACCAAGCCAAAATCAATGCTATCCACAATTGCCAGAACCTAAGAATATCCACGAGCTTAAAGGCCTCCAAGGTCGTCCTCGCTTACATCCGGAGGTTCATCTCAAACCTAGCAGGGCGGTGTCACCCCTTTAACAAGTTGATGAAGAAAGATGCATTGTTCAAATGGGATGATGCTTGTAAGAAAGCTTTCGAAAGCATCAAAGAGTATCTCCTCAAAGCACTGGTTTTAGCAGCGCCTATCCCCAACAAACCACTGATTCTTTACATCAGTGCTCAGGAGCAGTCATTGGGGGCATTATTGGCACAAGAGAATCATGATGGCAAAGAAAATGCGCTCTACTACCTGAGCCGAACTCTGGTGGGGGCAGAATTGAACTATTCACCCATTGAGAAGATATGTCTTGCTCTTATCTTCGCTACAAAGAAGTTGAGGCACTATATGCTGTCACACACAGTCAGACTTATCTCTCACGCCGATCCACTCAAATACATAATGACGAGACCGGTTCTATCGGGAAGGCTCGCCAAATGGGCACTTCTCCTGTCAGAATTTGAGATCGTTTACATCCCTCAGAAGGCAGTAAAAGGTCAAGCGGTAGCTGACTTCCTCGCAGATCATCCAATCCCAGCTGATTGGGAATTATCTCAAGACTTGCCCGATGAAGAGATCTTCTACACTGATGTAATACCATCATGGAGATGTTTTTTGATGGTGCTGCAAGAAAGAATGCAACAGGAGCAGGAGTCGTCTTTGTAACTCCACAAGATGAAGTTCTTCCATTCGCCTTCACGTTGGCAGAGTTATGTTCAAACAATGTGGCCGAATATCAATCCCTCATAATTAGATTGGAACTAGCCCGAGACATGCAGTTGTACCAGCTCAATGTGTATGGAGATTCAAAGCTCGTCATCAACCAGCTCTTGACAGAGTACGACGTCCTCAAGCCTAATCTAATCCCCTACTATCTTTATGCTGCTGAGCTCATAAGTCAGTTCGAAGACATCACTATGTTGCATGTGTCAAGAAATGAGAATAAACAAGCTGATGCTTTGGCCAACCTTGCAGCAACTTTAGCTGTACTTGAAGAAGAAGTGACGACGGTTCCTGTCTGTCGGAGATGGGTCATCCCTCACTTGATCCACCATGACATCGCTCAACAAGCAACAAATTTCATCGAAGCATTCGAGATTGAGGTTGAAGACTGGAGACAACCTCTCGTTGAATATCTTCAACATGGAAAATTGCCGAATGATCTCAAGCACAAGACTGAAATTCGTCGTCGTGCGCCCCGATTCCTATACTTCAACAATGAGCTGTATCGTCGCTCCTTCAATGACATCTTGATGAGATGTCTTGAAAATGATGAAGCTAGAGAGGCCCTTGAAGAAGCTCATTCAGGTATCTGTGGTACTCATCAATCAGGGCCAAAGTTGCATGATCGCCTAAAGAGAATGGGATACTATTGGCCAACCATGGTGAAAGACTCGCTCGAGTTTGCCAAAAGATGTCATGCATGTCAAATCCATGGAGACTTCATTCGCCAACCACCCGAGCCGCTTCACCCAACAGTAGCATCTTGGCCTTTTGACAATTGGGGACTTGATGTTGTCGGACCACTCCCAAAGTCTTCTAAACAACACCTCTACATTCTTGCTGCGACAGACTATTTCTCCAAATGGGCAGAAGCAATTCCTCTCAAAGAAGTCAAGAAAGAGACGGTTGTAGACTTCATCAAAAATAATATTGTCTTCCGCTATGGGGTCCCCCGTTATATAGTAACGGATAACGGGAAACCATTCAAGAATGCCCTGATGGATCAATTTTGTGCGAAGTTCGAAATCAAGCAAAGATACTCTACAATGTACAATGCGCCAGCAAACGGACTCGCAGAAGCTTTCAATAAAACTCTTTGTAAGCTCCTTGAGAAGGTTGTTTCCAAGTCAAAAAAGGATTGGCATGAACGGATTGGTGAAGCACTTTGGGCATACCGGACTTCATACCGCACTCCTACACAAGCCACACCTTACTCGCTTGTCTATGGAGTCGAAGCAATACTTCCATTGGAACGCCAAATTCCGTCACTACGGATTGCAATCCAAGAAGGCCTCACAGGTGATGAAAATACAAAGCTACGTCTTGCTGAACTCGAAGCTTTGGACGAAAAGAGGTTAGAAGCGCAGCAACGCCTCGAGTGTTATCAAGCACGCTTGTCTCGAGCTTTCAACAAGAAAGTTCGACCTCGCTCCTTCCAAATAGGTGACTTAGTACTTGCAGTTCGAAGGCCCATCATTCTTTCACATCGGTCTGGAGAGAAGTTTGATCCAAAGTGGGATGGACCGCATGTGGTGAGAGAAGTCTACACCAACGGCGCTTACCTTCTTTCAACACCCGATGGAGTTCGTCTTGGTCCTATCAACGGCAAGTTCCTCAAGCAATACTATCCCTGATAGAACAATGCTCCTCGATACGAGCTTAAAGTGTCCACAACGCTCCTCGATATGAGCCTAAAGTGTCCACAATGCTCCTCGATACGAGCCTAAAGTGTCCACAACGCTCCTTGATACGAGCTTAAAGTGTCCACAACGCTCCTTGACGTATGAGCTTAAAATGCATGTCACTCTTGGCTTATACAACCAAAATTGTAAAAGGTTCAATGACTCTTGTTCGCTAGACTGAAAATCTAAAAAGATAGTCTAGGCAAAACTTAGACAAAATAAAAATAAAAATAAAAATCGAACTACGTTAAAGCTTGATCCCACTACGGGTACGTAGGCAGCCTGTAAAGTTACCTCAGGTTCAGCTACCATAAAAAAAAAAAAAAAAAAAAAAAAAAAAAAAAAAAAAAAAAAAAAAAAAAAAAAAAAAAAACCCATTAGCAGCAAACTGTTGTCTCCAACATACGGGAACCGTACAGTGGCATCGCCGACTTAGTCCAGGCCGTTTCGGGCCTTTTGGCACTCGAATGTCTAAAACCCAAACCTGCACAAAAAAACATGGGTGCATTAATGCCGTTCTCTTCCTATTTGTAAGGGGAGGTAACCTGTCTCCTTATCCCATTAGAAATAGGATTCGTGTCTAACCCAAATCAAGATAAACTCCAAATAAATTAAATCAAAATCAAACACTAAGTCATCAAAATTAAATCCAAATCAAACACTAAATCAAGGGTTACACTAATGTCACTCATATGTTCCATCACTATACCCTTGAGGGGGCAATTTGTAGAACCCTAAAATTTATCAATTTTACACAAAGGTCCCTACACACCCGTAAAATTGTATAAAGAGCCTAAAATCATTTTTAAAGCCCTATACATTTAAATTTGGCCTAATGATAAGGCATGGGCCTCCTACGGCTCGGGTCTGGGCACGAAGTAGAAAGCCCATAAACCCAAAACCCAAGTCCAAATCTAAATGGGTCACACACTCGATAAATGGGTCGATCCGTTAACACAACAAAAAAAAAACTGATTATGGACTCAATACCCAAGAAGATGGGTGGGGCCCATGAAAGCCTCCTAAGTCCCTTAAACTACTAAATAGAGTGGGACTCTTGAAATCCTTATCTCTAAATGGATAAGTCTTATCAAGATCTCTTAAACTACTAAATAGAGTGGGACTCTTGAAATCCTTATCTCTAAATGGATAAGTCTTATCAAGATCTCTTAAATCCCTTAAACTACTAAATAGAGTGGGACTCTTGAAATCCTTATCTCTAAATGGATAAGTCTTATCAAGATCTCTTAAATCCCTTAAACTACTAAATAAAGTGGGACTCTTGAAATCCTTATCTCTAAATGGATAAGCCTTATTAAGATCTCTTAAATCCTTTAAACCACTAGATGGAGTAGGATTCTTGAGATCCTTATCTCTAAAAGTCTATAAATAAGAGCCAAAGCTAGAGATTCAGAAATTCAGGGAGAAATTCAGAGAGAGAGAAATTCAGAAGAAGCCAAAGAAGAGAATTCAGAAGCATTCTCTAGCCTTCAAAGAAAAGAAATTAAATCATTCCGGAGAAGACAAAGCTGCAAAGAAGCCAGTTCTCCTCCAGAATCACTTTCTAGCCGATCAAGCGCGCAGCCCGGAAGAAAGGAAAAACTACATCAACACCTTCAAAGAAGATCGAGATCACGCCTCGGCCCTCATCTTCTACTTTAGAAATTTCTGATTGTTAATCGGAGGATTTCTTGAGAGTTGTACCAAACTGAAAATAAATAAAATATTTTGTTCATCATTATTTCGTCCACGAAATTTTGTGTCGACAGTGACAAGAAGGGTACTTTTGCCATCAAAATGTAAACAAATTTTGTCATATCTTTACTATTATAATGCAGGCATGCGTAGATAATTTTTGAGATAAGTACAGTTTAGTCATCCTAAATCAAATATATCACCTAAAAGGACATGGTTTGAAAATTTTTACCCTATTGGGTATTGGGTATTTACTCCAATATTACCCTTATCTTTGTTTGGGTTTTATATGTATAGTTAAGGGGTAAATATTTTAAAAGCATACCTGTTTAGGTAATAAAAATTCAGAGCATGCATTTTTTGATAAATATGTCAAAACACGCCCTTTTAGGTAATAAAAATGCAAAACATACCCTTTTAAGTGAAACACCCATGATTTTTTCGAAATTTCTAAATTACCATTTTATAAAAACACAACATTAATTTAATATTTTACTTCAAATTCCTAAACTACCCCTTGCTATCTATCTATTTAGAATCACAGCCAATTGCGATTGACCTTGAGGAGAGTTCAATCAAATCTCGAGGAGAGTTCAATCACACCCGTGGGTTAATACGTGCCCCTTTTAATTCCTATTAATTGTGGTTAACTCCTTCCCCTCGCTCTCAAGTGCCACTAGCGAGTTCAATTGGGTGTCGTTAACTCCTTCCCCTTGCTTTCACGTGCATCGCATGTGCCACCCGCTAGTTGATTAATAAATGGAAAATAGTTAACTTACCTGAAATATGTATTTCCAAACCTAAGGCTGGACCTCATTGGTAAGAGGGCTTTACCAATGAGGTCCAGCCTTAGGATTGGAAATACATATCCCAGATACATTAACTATTTTCCATTTAGAGCAGTGATAGGCATACCTTAATAAATATATGAAGGCGTACCTTAATAAATATATGTGAAGATGAGTACTTAGGAATGACGTTTGTTTTTTTTTGTTTCATTCGTTTGCATGTAAAAGACACAAAAATAAAACTAATGTGCTGATACGAACACCAAATATTTCTTAAGGATGACATTCGATCTTTTAAAATATATGTCATTTTCTGTCGTAAAATGTTTTACTTTCAAAAGATTTTACATTAAAAAAACATGCCCAAAATATACATTTTCTGCAAATTTGATTTATTTTTCCCTATCTGACATTGAAACAAACTGAGCATGAGTTACTAACCCTGACCACCAACAGATTTAAACTCTGAAATGAGGGTGGCAGGTTATTTGAGCACCAAGTAAGCCATTGAGTGCCAAATTTGAGGAACGATTCGTCATGAGTCATGACTCAATAGATACTGGATGGAGGATGATGGTCGTTCGTTACCCGTCTTTGTCCTATCTCTACTCAAGTTGACTTTTCTTGAGACCCTTTGCCTTCCCATCAACCTTACAAGTTACAATAAACGTTTAATACAAGTAAGCGGTGATGTATCAATAGCAGAAGAGAATAGGCCAAACCAGACTAAATAAATTTGCAAGAACATACTAACCATTGCAAAGTTTACTTACACCAAGGGAATACTGACCAGTCAATCTAACCCCTTCCACATTAGATTTCCTCAAAATATCCATGCTATTTTCATTAATAGAAACCTGAGCTCTTACTTAGCACGCAAAAATCAAGGCATCAAGAAATAACAAGGTGCAGGTGCAATAAATGTTACTATTTACAATTTCTGAAATCAAAAGTGTTTTACCATGAATTAGGTGATAAGAGGCCTTTGAAGAAAATTTGGGTTCTGTGTTAGGGAGTGCCAAAATTTCTCCTTCACAGTTCACACCATCAAAGTCCAAACCAGCCCTCATTACATATGAAGGGGGGAGACCATGATGAACTACCATGTTGGAGATTCCAATCATTTAAGGCAGCATCAGCACTGACTAAACTTTTCTTTGCATCTCACTCTACCTTAGGCTTCAATGATTTCCTTGTCGCAGATTTATTGTACCCACTAGTACACCGCCCTACAAACTTTAGAATCTCGTCAATCATGATTACTGGGAGTGTAACTGCCAACACCAAGAGCCATTCGTTCAGGCTGAGTGGCACAATACCAAAAACTTGAGCAAGAAATGGCACGTAGAGGATCAAGAAGTGCAGGCCGAAGGAGACAGACATGGCCAAAAGGAGCCACGGGTTTACCCATGGGGGCATCGTCAAGAGACTCCCGTCCTCGGACAAGGCATTGAGGGAGTTGAACATCTCGATGGCAACCAATACAGAGAGCGAGAGGGTCGTGGCTTTCACTTTGCCGGCCTGGAAGTAATCACAGGGGTTGGTGTCAAAGGAGAACACATGAGCACCGGCTGTGAAGGGTGAAACTGTAAAACCCTCCCAGGAACGGCATTGTCCCCAGTTTGCGAGCTGGGAATAGGTGACAAGGGTGTGGCCATCGCCACTCAGGTCGATGCCCAGAAAGGAGTCATGTGTGTACCATATGATGAATACACCCACAGTTGCTATCCCAACATAGAGCCCAATGACCTGTAGCAGTTTAAAAATGACGTAAACAAATGGATTGAGTAAATCCCAGACTTGAGTGTTTTCAGAAGAGATTGCAAATCAGGAATCAGAATGAAATCAATTTTGAATGGGAGAAAAATAAATAGCAATAGTACCAGATAACGGAATAGAATCCAAGAACTGATCAGCGAGTCATCACTTCTTCGAGGGGGCTTCTTCATTATATCCTTATCTGGTGGATTGAATCCCAAAGCTGTTGCTGGGGGGCCATCGGTAACAAGATTGACCCAGAGAAGCTGCACGGGGATAAGGCCTTCTGGAATACCTAAAGCTGCTGTTAGAAATATGGAGGCGACCTCACCGATATTTGAGGAGATCATGTACCTGCAATGATGCAACCAACACAAAAGGCACATCCCAATTAGCAACTAGGGAACAAAACAAAGATACAAAAACTACATATAATAAAAGATTGAAGGAGATCTTCAGGGTTAACATTTAAGCTGAGATTGGTGCAGCTTCATAAAGTTTCCATGACCCTGGGGCCTGGGGAAGATTGGGGAGGTGGGATGGGTAAAATTCACACGTCAGCAACTAATTACAGTCATGGTAAACATCAAACAAAATTGCAGCGAGTTGCAACAGAGAGTCGTATAGCTTTTGCTGTTGGAAGATGAAGACTACTTTGGAATCTTGATTTTATGAAGGTTTTGGGGAAATAAGAAACTATCATTTGGATGAGTCCTCAGTTTATAGGTTGAACCATATGCACTGTAACCCATTAGACATCACTCTTGAAGCAAGTGGAAGTAATTTAAACCATGGTTGTAAATAGATAGAAATTCATCTATAAATGAGTAAGTCAAAGATTCAAATCGATTGCGCATCCAGAAAGTGGAAACAAGTTATACCTGAAAAATAAATTTCTAGAAACTTACAATTTAGTTACGCATCAAAATTGTTCCATATCAAGCAATATATAAATGAACCAAACAAAAATGCCCAAGCATAGTCCAACAGGCTACTAATATAACATGCTAGCACAATTTTGTTTGCCTTGTTGACTTGTCACAGTGAGGACTTACTGGCTAATTATAGAAAGTAAAATAGGATGCCAGGCCCAGGAGGTAGAATGTGTCACCAAAGACTAGGAGTATTGCATCGCTATGGCAATTACTAACACATCAAGATCAAACTTTCAGTATTCAAAGGCATCTCTCTTTCTTTGGACTGCGACTCTTGATAAGATCCTTACTGTGAATAATCTGCAAAGGAGAGGGTGGAGGTTGGCTAACCAGTGCTTTATGTGCCTCCGAGTGGAAGAAAATGTGGATCATTTGCTCTTACATTGCCCGACTACTTTTGAGATTTGGGAGCATTTCTTATCCTGCTTGGGAGGGATTGGGCCTTCCCATTTTCCTTTTAGTTATCATGATGGCAGAGGTCGTGGTTGGATAATGATAGAGGTTTGGTTGTGCAGATCTTGCTTGGGGCGATATCCTGGGTAATTTGGAAGGAAAGGAATCTGAGAATGTTTGAGAACACCTCCTCCTCTCTTTCTCGGCTGTGTTCAAGGATCCGTGCATTGATCCTTGAGTGGGGCTCAGTTTGCCTTGACACTAGGACTCTGCGGGTGATTCTTGGGTGAAATAGTCCCGTGTAAATCTTGTTGCATGTTCTTACTTTATTCAACTGTTTAGGATCGTATGCTTTCTTTTTCTATGTTTACTTCTCAGAAAACTTCTATTTGTATTGTCTGTTTTTGCCTCTTCTTAATATATATTCGTGCAATCATTCACCCATCTCCATTTAGCCATTCAAGTCTTAATCTTAGTAAAGTAGTTAGATTTGTTGATTGGTGTAACTTCTACACTGATCATCCAAGAGGGCTTAGCAATTAAGTGGTCCATTCAAGTCTTAAATCTTCGTAAAGTAGTTAGATTTGTTGATTGGTGTAACTTCTACACTGATCATCCAGGAGGGCTTAGCAATTAACTGGTCCAGATTGATGAAAATGTCCGCTAGGAACACACTCTGTAATATAGTTGGGAAGTATTCCACCTTACCACTCCAGGTTTCTCGTAAAATACTCAGATGCTTTTTTAATTTCTCAGTTCTATAATATTGAACATGCATGATTATCTAACAGCAGAAGATTTCAGTTTGTGGCTAAATACATCAAAAATGTAATTTTCTAGTAAAATAAGTACGCTTATTTTAGCTGTGTTTGTGAATACTGAAAAGCTATAGAACAGGAGAGGTAAAGGAATGAACCTGATAAAAGCCTTCATATTGTTATAAATAGATCTGCCTTCACCAACAGCAGCAACAATTGTGCTGAAATTATCATCTGCCAAAACCATGTCCGAGGCCTCCTTTGCAACCTGGAAAGGAGAACACACATTAGAGATATGTTTAAGAAAATACACATAGCAAAGGACCATCAATTGAGTTAGACTGCTTTATAAAGGAAAAGCAACTTGACAAACGGGTTACGAATAGGCATCATGTATCTATGAATGGTCAACATATGCAGCACGCATCTATGCACAAGACACCTCTGGAACAAGATATAAATACTCAACCGTGGGATAGAGACATTTTAAAATTTAAAGAGTCTTGGGAAATCCATTTATTCCAAGACATGCAAGGACATGTAATGATGTATTAGTATATTACTTTCAGCAAAAGCATTTATACGACAATGCAACGTCCATATGTGCATTGCATGCACTCAGAAAGCCCCGCACCCAGGCACATTGCATGTGACTCACATACAACGACATTCAACATATACAACAGGTTATCTAAGCAGATAAAGATAAGAAAATTATGTGATTCTGGTCTGAACCAATACCACATTCATGAGAATATTCCATGCGACAATGAGAAGTACAAAACAAGCATACCTCTGTCCCAGAAATGCCCATCGCAATCCCAATATCAGCCAATTTCAAGGCAGGTGCATCATTCACCCCATCCCCAGTCATTGCAACCACCTCGCCGTCTTCTTTGAGCAACCTCACTATCTCTTGTTTATGCCTTGGTTCAGCCCTAGAGATCAGGAGCCCACCACTTTGCCTTAGATAACTTTTCTGATCATGAAGATCCATAAACTCTCTTCCTGTTAAGCTTTTCAAACTAATGTCCTCTTTAGGTCCAAATACACCTATTTCATGGCAAATAGCTTCTGCTGTATTCTTGTTATCTCCTGTAATAACCATAACACGGATGCCAGCTGCTCTGCAGTCTTCAATTGCTTGGTGAACCTCTTCTCGGGGAGGATCCTAACAAAGATTTTGGTGTTCAGATAAATAATGTTCTTCAAATTTTGTTGACTGCTTAATGCTTATTAGAGAAAACACTATGGAACAGAGGTTGTTAAAAATGTACAGTTGAACAATTAAATGACAAATAGAACATGTGCATACTCACCCTGAGCCCAACCATGCCAACAAAAATCAGTTCACTCTCAATTGACGAGTAATTGGATGGTTTCAGTAAAAGTTCATGAGCTGGATGATCTTCACCATTATATGTTGCAAATTCAGAGAGCTCCTCCTTGTACGCAAAACCCAAACAGCGTAACGAACTTGTGGACATTTCATGAAGGGCTTGTAAAATACAGCCCCTTGATTTTTGATCCAATTCTACGACAGAACCATCAAGCAACTGAATAGAGGTGCTTCTCTCCAATACATTTTCTACTGCACCCTGCCATAATGCAGCACTTCATATTAGAAAGTTTGGAAGTCTTTTGCTAACTATAAAGGGCCTGACAATGGGCGAAAAAGCTACAGGCCGCAGAAAAGTGGGGCATGTTAAACCCCATTCAAAAAGTTGTCAACAATGGACGGGCAAGTAAAAAAGATTACACAAAGAACTCATTAAACACCAATTTTAGTCATAAAGGTGGAAATCATAATAGGCAGAAAATATACGAGGATAAAAATTATCCTCAGAATCAATATATATATATTTTTTGGTGACAATGGTGTTCGGGCCTCTTAGAGCACCCAACTAATCCCCAGGCAAGTGCAGACCCTCAGGCACGTGCAAACCTCCCAACCACACGCACCAGGAAAGTAAGAATAAATCCCTGAGGGTGGCCAACAGGGGGAAGGGATTTGAACTCAAGACCTTCACTTCCTAAGGCATGGTCTTGGCCAGCACACCAACCCCTTGTTTGCAGAGAGAGAGAGAGAAAGGGAATCATTTGCTGGTAATCCTTGCAGAGTTTTAAGAAGATTCATTGGCAGGTAAATTCTGTAAACAGTGGAATGAAGATCCAGATGAAAAAAGGACAGCAGAGATAAGTCGCTTGCACATACATATCGTGGAAATAACAAACTCTAATAGATTACTAAACAAAATTCAGCTCAGGATAAAATCTGAGCATAAATATATAATGGAAAATAACAGAAATGAAGTAAAAAAAATAGTGACACTGATATGATTTCATTGAACCCTGCAATTGATGTAATATATACATGTCACCAACAAGATGATAAAGAGATATACAGCACATTGAAAAACTAATAACAAGATCAATTTTTATTTTATAAGTACATAATAACAAGATCAACTATGTTACACCGATAAAAAAAATTATCAACTATGTTATAGAAAAAAGGCATGTAATTACATATCAACGGACTGATTAAAAATGAACCATCATCCCAATAAGATGATAGCTGTAATACATCATGCTGGTAAAACTTCAGGAAATGAAGAATTTGTTTGTCCTTTTAAGTTAAAAGTACCATCTTATATAAACTTGTTGGATGTTGAAAGTGACAAAAAATTGATTCCAGAAAAGCATAACTTCAGGATATATATCGTCACTATTTTACAAGGAAGACATATAATTCCAAGTCATTAGATGAGTACATTCAATTCCACAATTTTCCAGTTTGTTTTTTCTTTTTATCGGTGCAATTTTCCAGTTTTTTGTCTCTTCCTATGAATGCAAAGATTTTTTCCGATTGAAAAGTACAAATCTAAAAGAAATTCATACACAAACTAGTTTCTCCTATTATTTATCTGAAATAACTGTATTTTGAATATCATTTTACTGAAATACTCTATCATATCAGACCATTTTTGCTGTAACATAAAATATAACATAAAGTGGTGTTTGTTGCTATATCAATTCATGTGTCATGGTGTTCCCTTCAAAAGCAACCTGGACAAAGATACAACAGCTTGGTCCTTAAAGCAAATAAATGAGAAACCTAACTTCTGCTCTTCGTAAAACATTTTGAAGATGGCGTTTTCCTCTTCATCTGGAAAGACTGAAAGCAATTGGCTTGAAGAGTGGCACATCAGGGATCTCACGTGTAAACCAAACTCCAAGGTTTATACAAGACTTCAAGTTCTTAGTATACTGTTCAAGCAGAAAATCTCCATTCTCCATGATTGCAAATCTAAATTTTATTTATCAACATTGAAATAGGCGAAAGAAGAAAGATTGTCTGTGCAGTTCAAAGTTGGCGAATGCAGTCTTGCTAGAGAAGTATCGAAGGTTTCCGTGGGTCAAATATCTAGTCCTTCAACCTTGTTTTCATTTGTTCTTCACAAACCTACCCTTCAAATCATTCTTTAATCTGTTTCTTTCTTCAAACCTCATGTCCTTCTCAAGTTTGATTTGGAGCCGGAAAGAACATAGAAGAAAAAAGGATTGAGGCACTGTGTATAAATTTTTCAGTGAAAAAATAACCACACTGCAGCTAAGTTTTCTAAAATCAGAAGATTGCATTTTCTGCTAGGCGACTTTCCGGAATAAATAGGATTAAATAAATCCCCACACAAATGTCTCAAAGAAAATAAGAGAGAGAGATAGAGAGAGAGAATTATACCTTCACTAGCAATAAATTTTTTCCCGAGTTGGACTTTGCAATAACTCCCATTGATTTACGATCACGGTCGAACTCAAGAGTTGCTATCCGAAGATCAATTTCATTCAATTGTTGACAACAACCTTAAATAACATAACAAAATGGAAAAAAGCATGTAAATATCCAACTACATATGTTGAAAGAAAGATATAAAAGTCAAGTATGTCAAGTTTCAACATACGTAGCACAGCACTGGAACCCGAAGATGAAAGATCATCAAATCCTTCAGGGACAGGGAGCCCCATTTTCTCAACTAGAACCTGAAAAGCCAAAGAACCAGATTCAACGAAGGAACTCACACTATAAATCGCGGGGAAATTTCCTTTAGCATCCCAAGTATAAGCAAAATACAATATGGAAGCTCTATTTGCCCATCCTTCCAACAACAAACAGGTCCTACTAATGTAGCATCCATTACTCTCTCAACAATCTATCGAGTAGTCAAATACTCAAATGACACATGACATAGAAAAGAAAAACAGTTATTTGCTGTGTGATCCACAGGTGGCAGAGATAGTCCACAGAGATAATCACCACCAGTGGCTGACCTCCACTTTGATGCTCCTAATGACCATTGGGAATGAAATCCACTTATCGTTAAATTTAATTACAGGAAGTTGAGCAGCATGAATATCAGTTTTGTGATTATGTTCCTCAAATAATAAATGGTTTTGAACTTGCTTCATATTTGTCAACGGATTGTATTTCCACCCATGAAACAAAAGGATACTATTATGATCAGAATAAATAGAAGTAAAAGCAACCCAAATATGGAGGTCTCACCTTCAGCGCTGCCTCAGTGGGCATTCCATCGGCGGCAAAGAGATGCCCTGATTGTGTGACACCAGCATCATTGCACACAGCAGCAATCGTGGCGATCATTTGAAGATTTGCATCCATTCGACCAGTTGGCCAGTCATGTATCCTTCCATCAAAAGGATTGTACGTGGTCCCATCCACTTTAAAGGATCGGATAGAATCTGCCTTACGACCCATAGCTACAAGCTTCGCCACTGCCATTTGATTGGTAGTCAAGGTACCTGTTTTATCAGAACAAATCACAGTTGTACAACCCAGAGTCTCAACGCTCAGCAACTTTCGGACGAGGGCGTTCTTCTGAGCCATCTTACGTGTACCTAGCGCCAAACATGTCGTGATAACTGCTGGTAAGCCTTCCGGGATGGCAGCAACTGCCAATGCCACCGCAATCTCGAAGTAGTATGTGCACTTCTCAAATGAGAACTTAAAATTTCTAGGCCACCCATCAACGTAATCCCAGGTAAGGAAGTACTTAACATTGATAAGCCAAACCAGTAAACATATCACTCCAATTATGGCTGTGAGAACCTCTCCAAACTCGTTCAGCTTCTCTTCAACGGGGTATCTTCCTCGCTCTGTGAAGCTTCATGAATCTGAGAGTGCACCTTTCCAATCTCTGTATTCATCCCCGTCTGGGTGACCAAACAAAAACAATTCCATTAACAACTGTGGTTCCTGCAAAAACCATACACTTCTTCCCTTGAATGTCTATATCTTCTGGAACAACCTTGTTGGTCTTGTTAACTGCTTCACTCTCTCCAGTCAATGAACTCTGTTCAACCCGGAAAGTGGAGCTTATCATACTCAAAACACGCATATCAGCAGGGGCTTTGTCTCCGACCCGAAGCTCAACAATGTCACCCGGGACGAGCTCCTTTGCCGGCAAACTGGGAATGTGATTTCCTTCTCGTATCACCATTGCGTGTCGCATTGAATTTCCTTAAGAGCTTCTAGCGCTTTTTCTGCGTTGCTCTCCTGCCAAACCCCAACAATGGCGTTTTAAAATCAATATAAGGAAAATCACGAGAGGCTCCACGAATGCTGTAATTTCCATCTCTCCTCCTTCATTTCCATCGTACCAAGCGAGCACAAACGAAACAACGGCGGCAACTAGTAGAATTCGAACTAGAGTGTCGTTGAACTGATCGAGGACCAGACTCCAGATTGATGGTCCCTCGTGCTTCTCAAGCTCATTCAAGCCGTAGATCTGACGCCGCTTCTCGACTTCTTCATCTGTCAAGCCAAATTTTAGGTCCACACCGTACTTCTTCCCACACTCTGTCACATCCTTCGCCCACGCCGGGAATATCTCCGGGTCGGAGGCTTTAGGGCTAAAACTTTCTCGTTTCCCATAATTTTGCCCTCCTTTTCCCATCGAAATTCAGCAAACAGAACTCGAGAAGATGATCACACCAAAGAACAAAAGAATCTGTACAGTAATTATACCAGAAATCGATGAATTTCAACACAAGGATCTCATAACCTACCGACCTAAAAAATCAAGTTTTACAAAGAAAAATCTCAACTTTCAATCCAAGAAAGCAGAAAAAACAAAATTAAAAGGAAAAGATCAGTAGAGTAAGAGAAGAAGAACAAGAAATTCATGCTCTTTGGAGCAGGTCAGTTACCAGATTTGCAGAGCTTTGGAGGGTCTGCTGCTTCTTCCTCTGTGATTCTCCTCTGAAATATGAAGTGTTCTCTCTCGCGCATCAATCGTATAAAAATGCTCTGTATTGTCCACAACGAAGAACGTGACCCGCTTTCGTTAAAGAAGGCAAGTCTGGATCCACTCAAGCATCCGCTTAATGCAAACCTCTTAGTTAGATTAACATTAATGTTAATACTAATCAATTAAAATTGGTATGACACGTGGAGCAATGGTATGTATGATTAAGAAGTTCCCTTTGGCATATACTTTAGTGGATTCCGTTTCAAGAAGGAAACGGTACTACGGTAGTGCTAACGTCTCTCTCAATCTTTGTTATTAAAATGCAATCAAGTAAACATTTTACGGAAATTTCCTGGTTGTTTCTATGAGATTTAAAAAGATGGGGAGCTGGTTGGGGTATGATGAATGATGATATCATCCGTCTTGTCTTTCTCATTGTTATGGTGTAGTTAAATCACACAGATGTTGCGTGTTCTTCTCAATCCTGACCGTCCAATGGCTACAATCAACTTTATGGATCAAAATGTAGATTTGATATATATATATATATTTTGGAAGGTAGTTGAAATATATTTGCTTACCCTAGTTTGTCGAGAAAGTAGGTTAAACTAGGAAGAAAAAGATCACTAAGAATTAAATTAGAACAAAAAATCTATTTTTTTTAATTTCTTGACAAATAAAGGTGAGGGAAATTAACAGCAGGCATGCTAATCATAGTAACAAAGTCTGGGGTTTGGGAATCATTTTGTGGGGTCTAATTAAAAAAAAATCAATAAAATTTAATAACGTTGGAAAATTTTTGAAAAAAAAAAGAAAAAAATTAAATAATTACGAGGAGAAAGTAACATAATAACAAGTAACCAAGTTGAAATTCAAGAATTATTGGTCTAGAAAAGACTTAGAATTTTTTTTTACAAAATCCAAAAAATAAATTAGTAAAACATGGGGTTAAATAAGATTACTAATTATTAATTATAAACAACCACATTTCATCTATTAAATATTCATTCAGGATCTTTTCAAAAAACAATGAATAATTCGTGAAGTTTGCTAGTTCGGAAATTAGTTGTTTGATGAAAATTTTATATATTATTTGAAAAAATTGGAGAACTTTATTAATATGGTATTAATCCTGCTCCAAGGAATTCCCTACTCAACCAAAAATGAAAATCAGCCCCACAAATTTTTTTTTAATAGAAACGGCGTCAATGTAGCCTGTATATGCTTGCAATTTATGCACATAATTGTTTTTATGCATGTTAAAAACAAAAGTGCATAAAAATATTTAGAGGCATCCTAGCCTACTCTCTGGCACTTTGCGTTCAGCCGAAAATCAACAGGGACGTGATTATATTTAAGTGTGTTTCCCTACAAACACTTGTAGTGTATTGTCTATACGAGTCTCTGTAGGAAGGGAGTATTGGATAATTGAAAAAGACATTATCTATGTCAAATGAGGGACAGGACATGAGAAGGCAATTCAAGGTTTAAAATTTCAAAATTTCCAATGATTTGAGTCAGTCAAACCCAAATGAAATCCCAAAAAATTGCGGTATCTTGGGTGAATTTTGGATTTCAATTAATTAATATTTTATTATATATATATATATATATTTATTATTTTATTAAATATATGCTAAAAATTAAAATTTTATATATTTGTATAAATATTATTATTTTATTTTTAAAATTAATATATAAATTTCATGAAATGTTGATAAATATTTCATATAAAAAAACCTATTTAAAATTAAAATTTCAAAATATTGTCAAATTTCAAAATTTTGACGGAAATTGTGTTTTCCAAAATCCACTTTTTATTCACGTCGTTGACCGAAAATTTTGCAAAATTTAAAACCTCAGAAGACATAGCACTTTTTTTCTTTTTTGTAAACCCAATCATACCACAAGGCAATAAGAAGGCAAATTCAAGGAAATGCTCACACCACCCATGCAATCCCGCACATGGCACGCAAACTCACACACAGCACGCACATAGCACTTGTAATGGTTGATATATCGCAATAATGCACCATAAGAGCATTAAAAGTATTACAGGAGACTGTTACGGAGAAGCACCATAGAATGTTATTATATTAAGGGGAAACTGCTTCGAAATTTCAAGGTAGGAGTCTGCTTCCTTCCTAAGAACTCGCTTCCGTTGTTTTTGTTCTCGTGTTTCGAAGATTTCATATTTTATTTTTCTGACCTAAAATATTTCTTATTGAATCATTAATGAAAACTACTTTTTAAAATAACTTATTTGGTTGTATGTTGAAAAATAATTTAAGGTAAAAAAAAACATTTTTGTGAACTCAAAAAATAGGACCGACTTAAAAATGAGATATCTTTTTGGCGTGTCTTTCAAAATTTGCAAAAATGAAAAATAGTTTTTTTCTTTTAAGAGCACAAAACAATTAAAACTTACTTTTTAAAAATAAGTTATCGTTTCTTACTAGAATTTTATCTTTTTAGTCTATTTTTAATACCTATATTTTTTCATAATCGCACTTCAATGGTGGGCCTGGTGGCAGTAAATCTTGCACTAGTTAAGAGACGGTAGGCTGCGATGCTCGTTGACACACCACCACACGACATTCTAAGTCGTCTCTAACATCAACCTCAAGCTCCTCTGCATTGACGGTTGATCATATCACATGACAGGGACAAACATTGCAAAGGACTGTTCAGTCAACTGATCGGACGGCATCCCATGGATGAACATTATTGCGCTTGACAACCGGCTTTGGAATTTACCTGTAGTGGAAGGCTTAATCAAAACGTCAACCATTTGCAGTGGGTCCCACCAAACTCAAAAGGCTTTCCCTAATTTCCTTGGCCTTGACATTCCACCAATAGGACTAAGAGTGTCGATGACGAGAGCCATAGAATTCGGACAGAGTTCAACGGCTTCCATAGCTTAATATGTGTTTGGATCACAGCCAATAGCGAATTCAGAGTTGGTTCAACAGCACCCATAGGTTAAGATTCACTAACCCTTAGGATTCAACAATCAAACCTTTATTTTAAAAAAAAATACTAAAAAAATTTTAACCACAATTAATAGGTGTTAATAAGGACACGTGTTGACCTCTAAGTGTGATTGAACTATTCTCGAATTCAATTGTGATTGGTGTGTGATATCTTCTCTATTTTGAATTACATTCATCCAAGCGAATGAGATTGAATCAAAGCCAACTTTAATTGAGCGCCTCAAGGATAATTCAAATGCACTCATAGGACACATGAGGGAGTGCCCTTTCTAAAACCCCTATTAAATGTGGTAAAATTTATTAACCCTTGATGTTCAACCAATACTAACCTTAGGTTTTAAAAGATATATAAAAAATATGTAATCCTAAATGTTAAAAATTCTTAACCAAAATTAAATATTTTTCATAGGTTTTTTAAAACCAAGCCATTGTTGAACCTCAATGGTTATAAATTCTTAACCATATTCAATAAGTGTTAAATGGACACATGTTTACCTTTTGTGCATTGAACTCTCCCCGTTTTCATCCAATTAGCTGTCTCCACCTCCACCAATCCAGGTCATTTGACTTTTCTGTAACTGCCTCTGAAATTCTAAAAAACAATTTATTAATAGGTGAGTGATAATATATTGTATGGAAGGCTCCCATTTTTCTTTAATTTTACATTACAAATTATAATGTGTTTTTATTCTGGTTAAACGTAACTACCAACACACTAACACACAAACGGTAAATACACCACACTCACACAGTATGAACTAATACAATGTTGAGCTCAACACATTCTTATTTCAAAACAAACAAAAAAACACATCTTACAAAAGTCCGTTCTTAATAACAGGTGTGAACTTTATAGTATCTCAAGTCTAACCCATCAAGCTAGGGCTGTCAATTGGATCATATCACAGGACCTGATTCAATCTGGGTCCTGTTCGATTAAGCCAGACTTTGGACCTATATATAATCTATCGGATCGGTGGATCCGATTATGATCGGATTGGATTGAATATAGGATTCTCCGATCTAAATTTTATAAATAACTTGTTTTAAATCATTTTAATATCTTAGACGATATTCTATGCCTAAAGTATAATTTAAAAAATAACATTAATTAGAGTTAATTATGTACTATTATATTTTTATATTACTAAATAGATTTCTTTTTAAAAAATTAACTTTAATGGATGGATCAGATTCGGATCTTAAAAAGTATCATCGTATTCAGATTGATTAATTAGATCCGACAAGATCTCGGATAAAGAATTCAGTGTGTCAGATCTTAATCCGTATTGGATTCGGATCTAGGTAGATCCGGTCCCAATCCAACCCGTTGACAACCCTACCGAAGGCCAATGTGAACTTGTAATGTATGTTTCATACAAGGTTTTCATGGCATTTCGAACTCTCGTGTAATGTAAGAGATTTTGCTAGTCATACTATGTTAAATGACCCGAGCCGCGCATTAAATAGATTGGAGAGGCTTTCAGCTTTAGAGGCTTAGGCCCGGCCCATAAC
>JABCRI010001054.1:0-44939 GCA_015143295.1 Tetracentron sinense | reverse complement strand
CCCCAATGGAGTCCGTGATGCCCGTGAGGTTGCCACATTTCCTATTGACACCCCTTAACGATTGTTAAGCACCCCTTAGGTTCCCTACTTTCCTGGTTCTAAAAAATATTAATTTTTTTTTACGGTTTGGGATAGTGAATTTTAACTAGGGTTTGGTCTTTAGTGGGTAACTTTATGGTGGTGAATCTAACCCTACGGGAGTTCGGGTTCGCCGGCCTTGGGTTGACTGTGTCTCTTGTTGACCCCCTGAACTGTATTAATATGCGCCCATCCCAGTATAAGCTTCACCCCCACGATGGGTCTATATGGGGGTTTTAGCCAGAGATGAATTGTGGAGAACACAACACTGACTTACCTTAGGAGTTTAGTTATTTTAACCATAGAATCTTCCAAAAATTATTTTTTTAAAAAAAAAAACCCCTAATAATGGGTGACCATAGGTTTCATGTCTCTTTTGTACCTTAATTGGGTTAGCTCGGATAAGGGGTGACACTTAAGTTGGGTGAGGCTGAGCACAGTTAAAGAGTCTACAATGAAGATTTTAAATCTAAAAAGCTAATAGACATGATTAATATATGAAAATTAGCAAACCTTTATGATTTTTTTATCTTATATCCAGATTTGATTGGGTATTTAGGCTTTAGAAAATTTAGTTCAGGGTTCTAGAGAGCCTTCTCATCAATAGAGTTCATGGTGATTATAGCAAGTCCCAAGGCTTTTTGAAATTATGGGAATATCACACCTTTCGAACATAGGCCCCTCTTTCCTATCTAATAGATAATAGATGTATATATCTTTTCTATTCATATCTTATATCCTTATATATATCTATAAATATATTATACTTTTATTTATTATCTATACCCTCTTTCCTATATAATACAACCCTCTAATACTTAGATACCATTATCTTCAATATTATATTTAACTAAATCTACACTCACGTTAAACTCAATGCAATAACAATTACTTCAAATCATATTGCAATAATCAACCAAAAAATTCATATTGCAATATTCAATACTAATTTTTTAAAAGAAAACCCAATGTATACAACAATGTGTATACTGCTATGCATAACAGTGGGATTTTGTTTTATTTTTAAATTTTTAATTATTTCTTTATTATATTATTTATTTTCAATATAGTAGTGCACACACTATTATTATATTATATATATATATAATATTATAATACTTATATGTTATATTTATATTATTATAGTTTATTGGATAGATGGACAGGCCAAAGCCCAACCCAAGCTCAATCGGCCCGGCCCATTGACAGCCCTACTACTCACACAATAAAGCAAACGAGAAATGTGACATGTGTTGCTCTCACAATGAGTTTGAATTTTTTTTAAAGAAAAATATACATTTGGGGCTGGCACTCCTCTAAAGCAAATTTGTCTCTCATACAAGAGCTAACATTTTATTGGCTAAGTATAATAATATTTTTTTTTTGATAATCAGTATGGTAAAAATATTCAATGTTTAGACATTAGATGTTGATCATAGAGTAAAATAGATATATGTGATGGTAGATATATTATAAAGGAAGTTTTTAATCTCTTGGATATGCAAAACTGATATAGAAAAAACAAAAGAACAAAAATTTTAAAGTTTAAGGATATTCATTGATAACACCAACTCTAATAAGTAGGGTATCAATGGCCAGGTTCTGGCTGGCGCAGGCCCAACAAGGCTGGGTTACTAAAAGTGTCCGATCGGGCTAGCGAACTTATTAATTTGGTGTAGTTGGAATTAGGCTTGGGTCAAACCCATATAGAAAGGGGAAATACATAATTTTTTGGGGTTTTAAGAATTGGGCCTTATCCAACCAAACGACTCAAGCCCGAAAAAAGCCTAATCTAATGGCCACCACACCTAAGCATTTGAACCTAAGCCTGTCCAACTATGTAATCATGGTGGGCCTAAAGCCCGGCCCGACCGGCCAATTGACAGTAATAAGTAAGTCGTCAAACTCTCACCCTAGTAGCAAAAACTGTTAGGACTTTGCTACTGAGACCCCATTAGGGCCAAGACCACTGAGACCATGCTCTAAGAGCATGGGATATCAGGTGGAGCACATTTCACATGGTAGGCCCCACCTGAAATCTCATGCTCTTAGAGCATGGTCTCGGCCCTAAGGGGGTCTCAAAGCTTTATCCAAACTGTTATTGCTATAAATTAGGTTATGAAAACATATTTAGGTAAAAACTAGCGAGTCTGGGTTTAGTAGTTCTCAAATCGTCAAATACTTTCAACCAATAATAAAATTAAAAAATCGTCAAATACTAGAGATCGAATCACAGCGATTGCGATTGAACTCTACAGGCCAACACGTATACCTTTTAACCCCTATTTAACTCTGGTTAAAAATTTTAACCATTAGAGTTAGTATATATATTAAAATGAATGTTATATTATTTGAACCCCAAGGGTTAGTGAATCTTACCACCCATCAACTATGGTTAGATTCATTCACTCGCTAAGGTTAAGCAATCTAACCATAGTTTTTAGAAGAAAAAGAACAAAATCATTAAATTTAATTTGGTTAAGCTTAACTATGGTTAAAGAGGTGTTAAAAGGGATATAGGGACACTGTGGTAAGCTTAGAAGGGGACCGTACGGTCCGCTTCTTAGGACTCAGAAAGAGGAGTGCTAGCCAGTGGAGTTTTTTTTTTTTCCAAAGTCCCAGTAGACTAGAGATTAGGCATTGCAGTCAAGAACACAAAATTATTAAAGGAAAAAGTTATGGTTTATATCATTTCTCAGGTAACTAGAAAAAACTAGTAACACTTTGTGATTATTAACAAAAGAATAAAAAATTAAAGCTTGATGTTGCATAATGCCTACGTGGCTACGTAGTAGGTGGCAATGTGATCATAACCGGATCGGTCATCGAACTGGTTGAGTGGCCGGTTTCCGGTTTGACCAGTTCAATCGGTCCTGTTCAACCATGTCCTTATTTATTTATTTTTTAAAAAAATTCATTTTTACACATTTCTGACCGGTTCTCAACCGTTTCTGACCACCAATTTTCGATTCAACCGATTAGTTCTTCCGGTTTTCACGAAAATGACAAGTTTTTAAAAAGGAAAAATCCAGTTTTGGGGGGTTTGGCAACCGGTGAGGGGACCGGCAGGTCCGGTCCGGTCCGGTCTGGTTTTGACAACAGTGGCTAGAACCACATCTCCCTATAACCCTTAATACTAAGCAAAGATTAGCAACACAACAACAAAATATTTTTCATAACTCAACTGGCAAAAAAGGATCTCAGTTCTCCATTAAGGACAACAATTGAAACTACAATAAGTGGTAGCAATCTTTCAGGGAGTTCAACTATTCATAAACAAACACACCATAACAATTACATTCTATGTCATACTAAAAAAAAAACATTAATCTAGCACAAACCCAAAATTATGCCATTCCAAGAAATTGTATCCCTACTTTCCATTGGTTCCTTAATTCTCATTTATCATTCTTGTCTCGGACTCAAATTTGCAACTGTATCCTGCTCTCAATTGGCTCCTTAATTCTCATGTATCCCTTCACTATCTGCATCCCCTGAAAAACATGAACCCAATTCGTAGGTCTTACAAATGATATTCAAATTTATAGTTTAGATTAATTATGATAACCAATGCTCAAATTTAAAAGAAAGAAAGATTACTAAGATTACTGTATAATATGCATTACCACTAGGGAGTTCAAAATTATTCGCCAAGCAAATCATGTTCATAATATGCATCCCTTTATATGGTTCCTACAAAATGAGATATTACTAGATTGGTTACAAATTCAATTCTAGAGTGTACAATTCTTTAACAACCGAATCATGTTCATGTATAACTCACCCACAACAGTCGAAATGATCTCTCCCTATGAGCTATTGTCAACAAAAGACTATTGTTGTCTTACGTAGATTTGTGATTCCTGTATAATATATATTTCTAACACAGTAAAATACTTATATATGACTTGGTTTTTTGAATTCGGGATCATATTCTATATTTAAAATGCTTGCCTCCATATAATGCTCAATTAGTTGGGTCTGTACCATGCAGGTGGTACATTATTATTAATTTTGGGTCATCTTCCATAATGTTTCTTGTTTTGAAGATTTCGTAGACCATTACTTTAAGATCATTTTGATGTTAATTAACTAGTAGACCATTTGTATATATATTGGATAGCCGAAAATAACATGAGCATCACTCTCTCAAAAGCTTGTTGGACCCTTTTTAACATGTAGAAGGATATGCAATTAATTGAAAGAATACACCATGGTTGTTAATCTTCATTTATATTGCTCTAGTCAGACAGTTAATGGGAAGATTGCTTTTTTTTTTCCTTCCCAATAAATTAGCTTGTTCAATTTCCTCTTTAGAACTTGTAGAAACAATTGGATTTGTAGAGAGAGGTTAACTGTTAATATATAATGATTTTTTTGGACATCAATTACTTGAATTTGGAAATGGATCATTGGAGGTTAAACCACGAAAGATGTATTGAAATTGTTTTGGACAATCTTTTGGTTTCTCCCATTGACTATATAGATATATGTATGTATATACTAGCAAAAACCTTGTGCAATGCACGAGTGTAAAAAAATAACATGTAAATTATATCTTAAGATTTATATAAAATTAGCAAAATTAGCCATCTAATTTATGTTTTAATTAATAATGAAAGACATTTTGACTTCATAGTTAAATTAAGTCCGAAGCGGTCTAACAACTTCGTCTGATAAGGTACCCAAATCTCACTTACGAGGCAGCAAAAATTATCAACATCTTTCAAACAAAGGCTTACTAATAATAATGGAAATGCCAGATATAAAATCTTTCAGTTTCAAAGAATAAGCTCCTAGTGGTTTTTTTTTTTTTTTTTTGCATATAAGAAATGCAAAAGGGAAGATTCCTGATTCCTAACCTCTCTCTTCTTAATACTTCTTCTAAATGAAAAAGAAACATACTCTCCTCTTCTTTTTAACTATAAATAATAGTATTATATATTTATTTAGACTAAATATAACAATAATTATTATTTTATTAGAAGTTATAAAATATTTAATCTAATTTATTGTCATATAATTAATTGGTAGCAGCTTTGTCATATGCACTGAAATTTATTTATTTATTTTCATTAAAGATCTCCAAAAAATAAAAAAAAAAGATGAATAAAATTGCAAGCTTCATAAAAATTAGTAGCAAGAAAGGGGGCAAGAGCTCACCGAGCAGTTGCATGTGAAGTGTCGAAAGCACCTACGACCCAAAATTGTTAACTTCATTTGGCTATGAAATGAAAGTCAGGCTTTATTTTTTTTCTTGTTTCTCTAAAGACATGAAAGCCAACTAATCTATTAAAATCTAATCAGAGTTCAAGGATAGTAGAAGGCTTGGTGGTTGAAATGGTAGAGTAAGCTTTTACTTGCATTACAAAATATAGACCAACAAGGTAGAAGGGAAGAAGAAAGAGAACATTTACAAAAGAGAAAATTTTAAATTAAATGAAAATTAAGAAAAATAAATTTAGAAGATATATCTGTTTGATTTTTTCATTTACCTTAAACTTGTAGGGCAGAAAAGGCAAGCTCTTAAGATTCGGCGAATCCAGTTATAACAGTAGAGAATTATGTTCCAAAAACAATTGCGAGGAAACTATATTATAGTGCAAATTTACAAAGGATCAATAAAATGCTAACACATCATAAAATTATCTATAAGTTTTTTAAATGGGCTAGTGGGACAGGTTTCGTAGAAGGGTCCTTTATTATTGGAATGCGTACAGGTATGATTTTTTTCATCCCATAGCCTAATCCGATGAGATTGAATTTTAGAGCCCATGCCAATCAGATTTAATTAGAGAGTGTAATGTCACCCATTTGGTGCAATTTAGAAGTTGACATGGGTCAACTTGATTAATGTGATATCTACCCGGCAATAAACAAATCTTTCTGGTAAATGGTTGTAGTGTTTTTGGCCATCCAAAATATTTGTAGTAATTGGGTGGGGCCAGGTGATGGCACAATTAGTGAATTATATAAGCAAAGGATTTCCGCAGATGTCCGGATATCACACTCGGGCAAGCCTCTTCAACTGAAGCATGCAATAGTATTTCACTAAGGAGGTGATAGCATGCATCTCACACATTGGACAATACGTGCACACCTCTCCCGCTTGCCATGTGTCCTCTTTGACACCTATTAACTATGGTTAATATTAATTCACCTATAGGGTTAATTAATCTAACCTTAGTTTTTAGAAAAAATATTTTTAACAAATTAACCTTGGCACAATTCATTCATTCGTGTGTAATTTTTTTCTAAAAACTAAGATTAGATTATTTAACCATAAGGGTGGGTGAATCTTAACCACATTTAATCGGTGTCAAAGAGGACATGTGGCAAGTTGAGGAGGTGTGCATTTTGCCCAATGGAACTTGCAAATATTCATGCTATCACCTTCTTAATGAAACACCATTATGCGTAAGCTCCATGAAGAGGCTTACCTAATTGAGTGTGATACTCGGCATTTGCCCGAGGAAATCCGTTTCCAATTATATACTTCTTTGGTTATGTTTAAGCTACACTTGTTTAGTTGTGCCAGTGGCATTGTGTGCATCCTCATGTTGATGGTCTAGGATCTATACCATGTGACTTGTGTTATGACAGTTCATATGCCCACCATCAAATGCTAGTTATCTAACCTACTAACCAATGAATGGATACTAACACGGCTAATCAGGGTTGTTGCTTTATCTGGGATACCAAAAAGGAAAAAGAAAAGAAAATAGATTATGCTTGAGTTAATCCTATCATGAGTCAGGACTGGTTGAGGATGGTGGAGTAATACTCTGTGTCATGGCAATTAATTTTACACTAAATTTTTAGAAAGATATTTAAGTGCACTTAATTATTCTTAATCTTATTTCTAAAAAAGCAATATTACGCGTGTAATACATTCATGACCCCTCTTAATTTTATTTCCAAAAATACAATATTACCCATATACTACATTTATTATCATACCATGCCTTTGATTCAATCTCATCTATAAATTACCGCCTGCTTGGTGTCTCTGCTTCCTAACTGTTTTCCTCTTACAAATCTTCTCCTAAAATGTCTTGTTCTTTCAATCTCTCGGTCCCTTTTATTTTAAATTTAACTCTATATTTCATCTCCCTCCATTAAAATTGATTCGATACATTCTCTCTCTTTCTCTCAAATTTACCTGTTGATTCAGTTCCGCCATCAAATGGTCGACGGACATCTGTATTGGATTGGTGAAGTACCAGGCCAGCAACAATGGGGACGCTCCAGCTCGGATCAATATAAAGCTTGATTTTAGTGTAGGATATCCGTTGCCAGCCTCACATCCACACCATAAAGCTGGCCACAAACCAAATAATCCTTACCCTTGTGTAAATGGGTTGTCTCTAATTAAGGAACCTACTTTATTTCACAAGGCCTTATATTTATCTTTTTTTTTGGGCTGAGTTTGTTGGAAGGAAGGGAAAATCGGTGATTTTCCGAAGAAAACATTTTCTTTTCCATCTGAAGGGGTGGACCCGTGGTTCCCAGGGCTTACGCCTCATGAAGTGGAAGGTCCTGAGTTCGACTTCCCACTCCCCCTTTGGGGCCAATCCCGCATGGATTTTCTGGACTTACCTAGTGTGGCGGGTTGCAGGCTCTTGTCGCACCCTCGGGGATTAGTCCTGACCCAAAGGGTTGGGGACACCCCGAGTCTCCAAAAAATAAAAATAAAAACAAAAAAAGAGTTACAAAATTTGCTTTTATTGCAAATAATTCACCAATATTACTTTATGGTAGAGGTGAAATTTTATCTGAAATATGAGAAGAATTTATTTCCAAGAAAACTTTCTTTAAATTTTCCCTCCAAACAAACAAAGCTTGGGGAGCCAGGGGCCAGGAGAACATGCCCTCCTCAACTTTTGAGAAACTCAATATTTGTGTGTGTGAGGAATAGCATAGGCATGGGGGCAGTGCCCCCTTGGCCTAAAAGGTATGAACATTTTATGAAGAATTTATTTTCAGAATAATGCATTAGGTTCATAAAGATTTTAAAGGGTTATGTACCAAATCGTAATTGTCAATAAAGCTGCATTATCAAGTGTTAGCTTGCAGATGAGGTGATTGAGTTTTTCATGGAATACTTATTTGGAATAAGCGCAATTAGACTTCCAATTGTTAATGAAGACATGATTACAAAAGGCAAGCCTGCATCGGGTGGTGAGCTTTCGCTTACCACTACACCAAAAGCCCTGACTTGTGGTGAAGGCGTAATTTTAATTCCTTATAGCTCATTATAGGTCTCAGATGGTTGGCATGCTAGGCACCTATCGAGCTAGGACTGACACTGTTTGACGCCATCTCCCAGTAGTAGACTATTGGAACCCATAATTCCAACAATTTTCCCTAGCAGCTACACTGGGTGCACTCGAACCCGCAACCTCGCTCTGATACCACTTATTACTTAAAGCGATTACCACTACACCAAAAGCCGCGACTTGTGGTAAAGGCATAACTTTAATCTCTTATAGCCCATTACGGGCCCCGGGCGGTTGGACATGCTAAGCACCTACCGAGCTGGGGCTGACACTGCTTGATGCCATCTCCCAGTAGTAGACTGATGGAACCCATAATTTCAACACGATTGATCATCCATCTTGGTTATAAGCGCATCTCTATGTTTTGCAAAATACAAAAGTTATTGAGACTTATATCGAGTAATTAAATTCTTATAAATTTACTTTCTTCAATTGATTTTTTTTATCCTTGTATATAGATAACAATGAATAGCCTATTGATATTTTGATAGAAAGCATATGCAAGACTTAAAGTAAAAGAATCCTCCTAAGAGAAATGTGCGAACCTCTTAAAGTACACAGGTTGAAGCTGAATTAGATAACACAAACCATAACATCTCACAAGATTTGAAGTGGATAGCAGAATGATCTAAGTTTCAAGTAACCAAATATCATAGTTATGTCATTAATGACCGTCCTTATTACACAAAGGATCGTGATAAGTCACGGGTGAATCAGAAACAATGGAGTGAAGTTAGTGGCAAGAACAATGCAAGTTACAAGTACTACGGATAAGAACCCCATGACTTTGGATATGACTTTCTACGGTGTTATTAAGGAGAAACGGATGTTTAATTATATCATTCTCAAGATTCCAATATTTAAGTATGATTGAGTTGATAGCACGAATGCACTTAATTCTTCTTAATTTTATTTCTAAAAAAGAAATATTATGTGTGTAATACATTCATCACCCCTCTTAATTTTATTTCCAAAAATACAATGTTAATTACACATATACTACATTTATTACCATACCATGCCTTTGATTCAATCCCATCTATAAATTATCCCATGCTTGGCTTTCTAACTGTTTTCCTCCTGTTACAAATCTTCTCCTAGAATGTCTTGTTCTTTCAATCTCTCGGTCTCTTTATGTTTTGGATTCAAAACTATACTTTCCACACCTCCATTAAAGTTGATTCAATACATTCTCGCTCTTTCTCTCAATGTACATGTTCATTCAATTCCACCAACAAATGGTTGACAGACATCCATATCGGATTGGTGAAGTATCAGGACAACTAGGCTGGGATGCCCCGGAATGGCTTTCTTTACATTTATTTATAACTCCCCTGTAATTAGAAAATAGAGTTCATATTTTTGTTCAATTTCAGATGGTCATAATTTGGGCCCTCGATGACAGGAGAATGTAAATGGGTATGGATGTTCCATGACAGAGTCGTTTAAAAAGAGTGGTTATTTTTATTTGATTATCTTTTTTTTAACTGTTTAGGGCAATTTACATTAGCCTCTCTCCTTAAAAAAAAAATAATAATTTAAATCTCTTAGCAGGTAAGGAGGTTTGCCATGGATCCCTACCTATTTTATTAAATAAAAATGGGGATACACCGAGAAAATGGGCGACATAAACCTTAACCCTCAAACAAGCAAAATAAAAATACAAATAGAACCTAGATACCAAGAGATAAGGAGGTTTGCCATGGATCCCTACCTATTTTATTAAATAAAAATGGGGATACACCGAGAAAATGGGCGACATAAACCTTAACCCTCAAACAAGCAAAATAAAAATACAAATAGAACCTAGATACCAACTGAACACCTAGAGGGGACATAAGACCTTACTCTAGATTACAATTATATCAGAAATCCTTATTTTAGCAACTCTGGCTTTATCTAAAAAAAACTATCCCTTTGAGCTTCTTTGGTCATATGACAATTGTGATTCCCACATTAGGGGTAGTCCTTGGATTAAGTCTCAAATGAGTAACTCTCAATAAATTAATAATAATTCTATTATGGAACAAAATTTAGGGAGAACGCAATAGGAGGCCCATCAATACAAATTGATCTATTTAAGTTTGATGTTATAAGGTGGACCTTGACACTCAACAGGCTAAACTGCTCAACCAATTAAACCCAAACCGCTTATTAATGAGTGTTGAATTAGCCCTAAACCAATGGGTAAGCTACCTGGTAAACCCCATAATAAGATCCCAAACCAACAGGTAAGCAACCTGGTAAACCCCATAATAAGATCCCAAACCAATAGGTAAGCCGAGCTTTGGGTTGGGTTGACCATCAACCCAAAACTAAGGTCGGCCTACTTGAAACACATGGTGGAAGCAGGACCGGAGTATCCTAAATATGCTCTTTGTTTTAAAGTTTTTTATTTATTTTTTGTTTTGATAACGAAGGGTGTCTCAAACCGCCACCAAGGCACTTGAAATTTTCTCCATAAAAATCAGGATAAATAGAGAAGTAGGAATTGAACACAAAACCACCAGCACAGGGATAGCAATAGCCAACTAAACCAATAACTATTTTTTCCCTATAAGAATAATAGATAAAAATAAAAATTCATGTATACGGCTGGTGGGCCCGGCTGAGAAGACGTGGAGGTCGACCAGTTCTTGCACCTATGACATAGGTTCTCTGCGTGAGGGCCTTGGCTCTAACCCGGACCTAGCTCAAATCCAAGCTTGGTTGCACAATGTAGACCAGGGTGGAGCTCACAAATCACACCTACACGTGTTTTAAGGCATTAGGATTTTATACGCACTGTTGGCTTGTCCTGATTATGATGTGGCTTCTCTGAGTATATACTGCACTCCACCCTAGCTTGTACGGATATTCCTCATGGACTGCACGTGCAACGCGAGAGAACAGCATCGCCGAGGACAACCATAGATAGGGAAGCCTAAGACTGGCAAAGGGTGGGGCTAGGGCGTTAGGGCCAGCCTAAGTTTGCCTTATTAGGCTCGAGTATTGTTAGGAAAATATATCTATATATCTATAACCAAACCTTATTTATTATATTATATCTATAACTCTATGATAAAAGAGCTTTCAACCAACATTTTTTTCTTCTCAAAAATACTTTTTTAATTTTTTAATTTTTTAGGGATCCGAATACAATATTCTCAAAATATTCTGAACATATTATTTTCTAAATTTAAAAAACTAAATACAAAGTATAATAATGTACTATTCGCAGTATACTTCATTTCATGTATACATCAATATAGTTATAAACTATAGTTTATATACTCTTTATAAAGTATAATAATATACTATTCATAGTATACTTTACTAGTAAATTACGTATTTTAAATATATAAAAAATATATTTTATAATATATACAAAAATATATTTAAAAAAATACAAAAAAAAATCGCTGGAAAAAAAAAGTGATCAAATTTCAACCAAAATTTCGAAAAATCGAAATTCGGCCGAAATCAACGAAATTTCGTTAGAAATCGGCTCTTCCGAAGTTACTCCCATTTTGATGTCAGGAGTTATTCGAAACCGAAATTCCATAACTTGAGCGAGATATGTGCATAATATACCAAGAAAAAATGGTGGGCAGAGATCTTGTCAATAGGGATGTTTTGTCGAGTAAAATCTATGGAGTGGTTTTTAGTAGGACCCTCCAACCTATCCTCTCATTTACTTTTATATAGCACCACCTCTCCCTTCACTCTCTCCTCCTATCCTTTTTATCCTTTTTTTAATGATCTTGTCAATAGGGATGTTTTGTCTAGTAAAATCTATGGAGTGTTTCTTAGTGGGACCTCCGAGCTATCCTCTCATTTACCCCCTTACGGATATAACACCACCACCTCTACCTTCACTCCCTCCCCCTCCTCACCTTTTTTAATAGGTACATCTCTCTTTCCAAATTCTCTTCTGGTTTCTTGCACTTTTTCTTTTTTTTCTTCTTTCTTCTACTGCTACTACTAGTCTTTGACTTTCTTGTTAAGGCAAAGCACCCTATTTATTAAGGTCAAGTTGTCATTGTAGTAGGAGATATTGGGGCGCAATAGAGTTGGTCCGCTGATCACTGCTCATTTTATAATAGAGTCTTGAGAAGGGGACCACAGTGTCTCCTTCCTAGCTGACCGTCTCCCCATCCCTTATTAACTATAGCTAAGCTTAATTAAATTATTATTAGTATATTTAAAAAAAAACCAAGTTACATGGATGAACTTTAGGGAAGAGTGAATCTTAATCACAGTTGATAAGTGTTAAAAAGGAGAAGATGGACGAAGGAGATTGCATGGTGAGCTTGGAAGTTGACAGGTTCCCATTTCTCTTTATGATATTTCCACATGTTCGCGATTCAGCTGCGAACAATTCACGAACAAAACGGGAGATTACTACGATGTCGATGTTAGGTTTGATCATTCCTTACTCATATGGTGCAGAGTCCTAGACTTAGAAAATGAGACGGTGACTGATACACACATGCAAAAGAGATAGACAAAAATGACAAGAAGCAGACGTAGGGGTGGTTATTGAACAAAATATTCATGAACTACTCGGGCTCGACTCGTTAAAAGCTCGAGTATCGTTCATTTATTTAGTAAACGAGTCGAGCTTGAACACTGTTTTGGTGCTCGTTTAGTGAACGAGTCGAGCTTGAACACTGTTTTGGTGCTCGTTTAGTGAATGAGCCGAGCTTGAACACACCCCTGCTCGGCTCGATAAAAGCTCTGTTCGATTCCATATATATATTTAAATATATATATAATTTATTTATATTTATATGTAAATACTAAAAATTTATATATTTATACATTTATTTTATTTTTAGTTAAATATAGATAATTATTTAAAAAATATATTTTTAAATGGTCTAATAGACGATAGTGTGAGTGTGATTAGTTAAGACTTAAGAGGTTAACTGAGAGAAGGGCTAGAACCAAGGTGGGCAGGTGATCATAACATGGGTCATGGGCAGCACCGGAACCAAGGTGGGCACATTTCCCTTTGGAAACACAAGGAAGATTCAGGCAAAAACAGTGATGAACGTGATGTAGGTAGCTTATGTCTTGCAAGCCTTCGTGCTTCCTTTGTGGACTTTTTTAGTCCCACATCGGAAACAAAAGTGACATTTTAGAGAATGGTTGCCTATAAATAAGTAAGGATACGACTTAATTTTGTTAGTTAGAGAAATTGTTGTGAGCTCGAGCCTAACGAAAAGCAAGTTTTAAGATTTATATATATAAAAATACTCGAGTCGAGCCAAGCTCAAGTATCTTACGAGCCGAGCTTGCACTGTTGTTGAGTGTGCTAAGCCGAGCTTGAACACCCCATTACTCGGCTCAGCTCGGTTCGATATCAACCCCAAGCAAACGGTGCCGATTGGTCGGATTTTCACATGTTGTGGCAAATGATTCGCGAATGATTCGAGTTGTTAAAAGAATGGCGAATGAATGATTAAAATCAATGGCCGAATTAAACACTAAACTGGCATTTAATTCGCGAATAATTCACCGTTCACCCAAACGCTATTTAGACTGCATGCTATCCCTATTATCATCTATGAAAGTTGTAATGGGTAAAATTAGTAAAATGATTAAGTGTTGGAAGACGAGCTAGTCTTCATTGTTATGATAACGGATAAGTGATCTGTGTTCGAGTACGAACTCATTCTCTTCAAGACAACGAACTCATTGTCTTGAGAACAACGAATACAGAGCCCTTAATGGTTATTCTATCCATGTTCCCATATACAACGAACCCAAGCTTTAGTCAATAATGAACCGACTCGCAGGATGAAATAATCAGGAGGTGATTGTCAGCACCCCATTTTTACATCCCTTGTAACCATGGTTAATCAACTTAACCATGGTTTGTCCAGCCTAAACCCTAGGTCAACCTCACCTGAACCCTAAGACAACCTTAGCCTAAATCCTAGGTCTAAACCATAGTTAAGCCTAAACCCTAGGTAACCCTAGATAGCCCTAAGTCAAACCCTAGGTAGCCCTATCATACCCTAGTCTAAACCCTAGGTGGACCCGAGCCCGTAGGGCCTAAAATTCATAGGCAAACCGAGTCTGGGCCCAAGCATGGACCCAAGAATCCAAACCAAACAGTTCAGAGAAGCCCTGACCTTTTAAAATTCAAAAACCAGAATGTCGGTATTATCTTTACC
This sequence comes from Tetracentron sinense, assembly GCA_015143295.1. Taxonomy (NCBI): domain Eukaryota; kingdom Viridiplantae; phylum Streptophyta; class Magnoliopsida; order Trochodendrales; family Trochodendraceae; genus Tetracentron; species Tetracentron sinense. The sequence goes on along the minus strand of JABCRI010001054.1, from coordinate 30,418 downwards.
GACATTCAGCTTTGGCCTTTATTTTTGTCTCATACCCAAGCTCCACTACCTATAAAAACCGAACCCCCTTCACTGTAAACTCATGCCAAAACCACTGTAGGGAATCCCTGAGCATTTTCGGAGACCCCCAGCACCTCAAAGCTCTTAAACCCATCAAAAATCAGAAGGCCAGCCCCTAGTTGCAAACCACCACCGTTGGCAGCCACCTCCCACCACCGTGCAGTCGAATCAGCAGGGTAGGGATCACCCCTACTCCTTTTATCTCCTTTTTTCAAGCACTTGTAAACCCCTTGGTCCAAGTTCCAGAGGGTATTAGCTCACTGTTGGTAGTATAGGAGGGGGTCCCTACCTCCTCCATAGGCAGTGGAACCCCCATGGACCACCACACAATCACACCACTGTGCACAGACCCTCTACCACCACCACAGAGCGTCTAGGGGGTCTTCAGTTCATGAGAAATCCCTTGGCTGCATTGTGGAACAACCCAGGTAGTTGATTTTGAATTTTCTGGAAAATCCAATAGTGGCGGTAGAATAATTACCGCCACTTTGGACCCTTTCTTTTGTAGAGGCTGTAGGCCACGTGTGGTGAGGTCCTGGTCCATTCCAGGACCTGATTTGGCTTCCTTGGACTCTTCTCCATCTTCCCTGAGAATTTCATGCCTTTGGGATTAGCTTAACTACGGTTAAAACGAACCAAAATAAAAGCTGTATAAAGTGTCGGTGAATAAATCACCGACATTCTGTAATTTCTGTAGCAGTGGCTTTGTGGCCTTATTGGGCCCAACTTGAGCCAAGCCCAGGGCCGAAACTTTAGCCCAAGACTCGTGGCAACCCCTAGATCCTTCCCTGGGCCCACCGGCTCACGTGGCATCGTTCATGAACTACCCCATGGCAGCAATGCTATTGTTCTTGGAAAACTAGGAGTGTCCTCATTTCATCTACCGACACTCCCAATATGCACTGCATTGGGATGTCGGCAGATCAATTGGCGACATTCCATGTTTTACTGAAACAGCAGCCTTACACTAGGCCCAGGCCCATTTTGAGGCCCTGCCCCGTCTGCCAGGCCCGCTGAGACCCCTGACCTTGCTTCTAACTAGGGTTGGTGTAACCCCAGTTAGTTTTGAACCCTAGTTAAGTTGCCTTAGCTTGGGAAATTCACATAAAATAATAAGAAAATAGAAAAACTCAAAAAATACCCAAAATAGCTCTGTCTTGAGTATAATTAACCCTAACCATAGTTAACTAAATCCCGTATAGTTTAACCATGGTTAAGTTTTCCAATTTAACAAATATCACATAAAATACCAAAAAAATATGAAAAATCCAAAAAGGACTCACTAGGCTTTTCTTAACTATGGTTAGCCCCTAACCATAGTCACACCCTCCTAACTACGGTTAGACTCACCCCTGAGTACTTGACCTCCCGGTCAACTAAACCCTAGCCCTCTGGGCTAGACCCTTGACCACCCTATGCACACACCCACATACCCCTTAGTCCTGTCACTGGCTCATGTGCCAGAACTACGCTCGGTCTGATCTCACCTTGTGAGTACGTAGGCAACCTTACTCGGGTTCGACCCTAGCCATCTAGCTTCCTCTGTTTTTTGGATTAGCAATCTCTTAAACACTTGGACATTTTAATTAATATTGAGATTAAAATTGACTTAAATTTAGGGAGTAGGTAACCGTTGTAAAACGAGGGTCCTGAGGTGCCTAACACCTTCCCCAGGACTTAATTGAACCACTTACCCTAAATCTCTGATAGACCATTAGCCTTATCCAATCATTTATTTACCTAGGACCTATCCCTCAAAATGAATAAGTGGCGACTCTTTTGTCAAACCATTTTTTGTGGGTCGGGAGAAATTCTCATGCTCACAATGATCATTCTACTCTGTTGTTAAGTGAAAAGCTCTGTCTTGGCATTTAATTCCAGTCACCTTAGCCTGTTTCCGACCCCAGACCGACTTTACAAATAGTAGGCTCACAAGTGTGACACGTAAGACTCAAGATCTGTCTAACATATTTGATAATGATCATAAAGCAAGTGGCATGGTCATACATGGCCATCTATGAGCACCTATGAGCATACAAAGCTGAACCTATAAATACCCCAAGAGACCCAACGTATAAAAATCACGAAATTTCGTATTTCTCACTCATATTACTTCAGTTTTTCTTACCGTACATCATCTTCTACATATCCTGACTTTGGCATTGGAGTGTGTTAAAGGGTGCACACCCTTCTCTTCTACCTCATCAACAACTGAAGCTTTGCTATCTTCCTTCTACCAGTAAACCAGACTTTGAAGGAGCAGGTGACACGTGGACACCTAGGAAAATTCCCACACAAAAGTCAAGAAGGATTTGCTTCTTCTATGAAGCTTCCTCAAGTTTCTGAAACTCTCCTTATATATATTAGCTATACTTGATTAATACCACACCAAAGAAAGCAAACATAGTTTGAACCAAAAAAAAAAACATACGAATCAATGTGGAGGGAATGTCGAGAATGCAGATTCAGGTGACTAATATTGATCAGTACCATAGCTATAGCATCCATTACTACCAAGATTGTCCTCGGCAGCAGTAGCAGCAGCAGAAGAGCTGCATCGACTTCATCAGATGTGCCATCCCACCTGTGGTAGAGCTACTCACCTTGAAGTACGAAGGAAAGCCTCAGAATCCTTTTGATACACATCCCCTTATGACAATCTCCATCATCGCCATGCTTCTATCCTTCCTAGCCTCTTCCATGGAATTCCCTCACCTTTCTGACGAGGCCAAGTGCATCCTCCGCCACACTCAAGATCTCTCAGGAGTTTTGGCTTTGGCATTGTTGGGATCACTTCTTCTCTCACACTCACTCTTCTAGTTTGCCTACATCCTATTCCTTTCACCTTGGTGGGGTTCGTTGTTCCATTTGTTCAAGTTCTTGCAACGATGGCTTGGCCAGACAACTACAGTATAGTTCATCCTCTCCAAGCTTCTTCATCTCATCACGATGATCCAGAACTTCCTGTTTACAGGAGAACACCCAGTCAGGCATGCGATAGTGTAATAAACTCAGACGAGTTGACTCGGATGACTCATTTGTTTCTGTTGAATGTTGTATAAGAGCCGTGCTAGCCTACTCTCAGGAACTTCTCTGTGCGCTAGCACACCCCATGTTTGTTGTAATCATTTTTTTTTTTGGGTTTTTTCCCCAATTACCCCCAACATTAGTGGGAAGTCCAAACTCCAAAGCACACCTAATTTTTCAAAGATTACTTTTCTACACCTCCATATGCCGGAATGACGTTCCTTATATTTCCGGATAGAAATACCCTTGCTTTAGTATTGTAAACGGAATATTATAAATGATCAGTTACACTCGTCTGCGAGAAAATAATTCGGTGCTTGCTCTTTCCTCATCTACACTCCACCAATCTATCCTTCTATTACCAATCAAAACAAACTTAATGAAAAGATCAATACAAGAAACCGTAGAAATCATCTCCATTCACATCTATACTATACTATAATATAAAGAAATAAGATTTTCTGCCAGCTCTCCAAATTCCAATCTCGAATCCTATACGTTTAATTCTAGGGATGTCATGTGGCTTCCCTCTTTAATCTCCACCATTTGATTTAGGTCATCCTAGAGCCCTCTCTATCTCTACTATTATAGACTCCTCTCTTATCTTCAACTCTTACAGGTTTGGGACCCACTATCCCATCCTAGAGTCCTATCTATTTCCACTATTATAGAGTTCTCTCTTATCTCCAACTCTTGGGTGTATTAATTTAAGTTTAATATTAAATAACTTATGCTTTTCCTATAAATGTTATTAAAATAATAAAAAATTATTATTATAAAATTAATTAATTAATATAAATAATAATATTTATCAAATAATAAAAAACTAATACTATTAAAAATAAAATTTATGAAATATTCTTAAAATATATTACTTAATACTAGCGGGTGGCACGTGCGATGCACGTGAGAGTGAAGATTGAACTCTCCCGTTCAATCACAATTGGTTACCGAAATTGTATTTGCTCTCTGGTTTTCTTTGAGAAATCGGTTTTGAAATCGCAGAGAGAGAGAGAGAGAGAGATTGGGTGGGCCTTAGATAAGGGGAGATATTTCAATTGAGGAATCGCGCTCTATCCGAGTGCTATATAAAAGGAATACAGTTATTAAGTTATGTGTTATCTTTAAGAGTTTTAAAATTTTAAAACTCAATTAACGCCTCAACCCTCCAATTCTCACTTTAAGAGATTTAAAAAATAAAAATTCAATCAACGCCTCAACCCTCCAATTCTCATTATAGTAGTAGAGATTTAAATAAATAAATAAATAATATTATTTAATTTTCAATATTCTTAATTATTATATTGCATCGCACGGGTCTCTGCTAGTATGATAACAAAAAAGAATTTTGGACCATGCATTGAGTAGATACCCCACCGATGATACTACTACCTATACCTTTTTTTTGTTAGGAGGCAAGGGACTAAGCTAAACACACACTATTAGATCTAAGGTAACCACCAAGGTGCTATAAGATTAAACCCGCACTCACTCCAAAAGGGTTTGACTAATGGAAGAGTTGTGGTCCCTTATATAGGGGCGGAGTTAGGGAGCCTGGGAACATCCCCCTCCCCCTTCAAGTTTGAAATTATATATATATATTAAAAGCCAGCCATGGGAATGGGGGCATGCATGGTGCTCCTGCGGACCGCGCCTTTGTGGGACTATATATGAGAGTAACACTCAGCTGATGTGGGACTATAACAGGACAGTAACACCCAGCCACAAGCGAATTTGAATTTACGTTCAACTTTTTCTATTAAAGGAAATAAACACATTGTTTCCAATAAAAAAATTAACATTATCTGATTGCAACGAAATTACCAGCATTATAAAGATAAACTTTCATCAACACATAGAAGAATTAATCCCAACATAATTCAAAAGAAATTGTGAACAATTGTTACAAAAGTTGGGGGTAAACATATTCAATTGTCCTATGAGATGGGAAACCTATACCTCTGGTGATTATGGCCCATTTGCTTACACTTTCCACATTTCACAGTATGCCTCTCCTCTCCCATGAAAGAATTCTAGACTTCTTCTGTCTTCCAGTTGGCATTCTTTGTTTTGGGGGTTTAATTTTGACACACATTTCTCTCAATTCTTGTGGTGTCTCCCATTGGCTCTTGTCACACACTAGGTAAATCAATTCTTGGTAAACGTTCTGATAATTATCCACTGTATAGTAAGGAGAACATAAGTCCAAAGAATTAATGCAATACTTACCACATGCCGCAAGTACATGCAAACAAGGTAACCCCATCACATCAAATGTACTACACGTACAAGACCTTTCACTTAGCCTGACAGTATCATTAAACACCCATGACATAGTACTCATCCCTACTAATCCAATGACATTGTGTGTTATGTGCATCATCTAAAACCTCTTTCGGTTGTTTATCTACCTAGAGGGTCAATGGTCCTTGAAAAGATAATGCACATCTTCTTTTATTGTAAAACATTAGTTGAATCTTGATCTTACCATTTCCATGAGGATTCTGATTGGATATTCTCTTGCATTTTTCAACAAAGCATTGACGGTCTCGGTTGGTAGTGACCATGTTATACCTCTTACCCGGGAAGGACAATGATGCCCATCTTTCTTTAACTATCTTATCAAGCCATTCATACACAGGGGGATTTGCAAGTGCAAAATCTTGCATGCAATTCTCAAAAGTGGCTTCCCTGCATGTCTTTGCAGCAGGCTAATAATACTTGTCCAATGTCTTGTCCTTAAAAATACCAATCATATTTTGAAAAATATGATATGCACAGTAGCCATGTATTGCATATGGAAAAATAATTGGAACTTCTTTCATCAAACTTTTTTGTCCGTTTGAGATAATAACAAGTCCTGATAGGTATCCAAGCGCACCTTCTAATTGTGTCAAAAACCAATTTCAACTCTTATTGTTCTTTGAATATTCCCCAATCCCATATGCTATTGGAAAGACACGATTGTCTCTATCCAATGCCGTAGCGACTAATAGTATACCCTTGTACCTGCCCTTCAAGTGTGTCCCGTCAATAGCCAGTACCCTCTTCAATGAAAACTGAAAGCTTATGATGCATTGTCCGAATGCAATAAAACATCTCTCAAACCTCTTTGTGTTTTATTCTACAAGTAGGGCAGTCACTTTCCCTAAGTTCTTTACTTCAGCTCATGAAAATATGCTGGAAGTTCAGCATATGAGTCTTCATAAGATCCCATTACTTGTTTTACTGTAATCTTTCTACTCATTCATGCTTTCTTCTAGCTGATCTCAACCCTATATTTCTCTTACATTTCATGGATAATCTCATGTGGCCAATATCCCACATGCGCGTCGACATGGCCAATAACAATCTCGCTCATTTTCCTTCTTAGCTTCTTACGTGTAGGTGCCTGATAAATTCCTTTGATATCCATTCTTTCTAGATGGCCTTGGCTTGTCTCTGGCGATAGCCAGAAAGAGCTTGTCTTGGGGTTCCATAGAATTGAGGACAAGCGGTGGAGAAGTCAAAATCACGGGGCCATGATGTTTACTTTTCCACACACAAATGGACATGTGGCGATAATTGTGTGAGAATAAGGGGGGTGAGATATCAAATGGGGAGAAGTCAAAAATCAAGGGGAGAAAATAAATGACTTGTCCCTATTTTCTGCCAGCTGCCGCACAATGTATGGAACCCCAAGAGCCCTTTCTGGCTTTTGCCAGAGACGATCCGAGGCCCTTTCTAGATATATTTCTTCGTTGCCACTGGCTTCCGCTTCTTCTCTATTCCTTCTCCTCAGAGATTTTCACTGACCCTCAACCCACTGTGCTCGCTCACACCTCTGGAACCCACTCTGCTCGCACCGCCGCTGTTTCCCATTGGTAAAGGTTCCTCTCTTGAAATTGTTCACAACGATGCAGTGCTTCTCTAAGATTAAGGTGAGTCCATCTAAGTTGGTTTTTCTTCTTCTTCTTCCTCCTCTCTTAGTCGGTTCGGATTTTTCATACATTTTCTTTACTTGATCATTTCTGCCCGTTTGTATTAATTATCTGAAACGCAACCCACCACCTCTATTGGGGTTTTCTCAATTTGCATTTTTATTTCTTGATGTACCATGGCGATTTTGGTGTTGGGGTGTTGTACTGTTGGAAATTTATTGGGAGGATGAGATGAGCATCTCCAAGTTAATCAAGTGTGTTACAGTTGGAGATGGAGTTGTTAGGAAAGCATGCCTTCTCATCTCCTACACCAGCACGTATGGTATCATTCTTTCTTTCTAATTTTTTTAAAAAAATTTGTCTACATTTGATTTGTAAGGGTTTTCTTTTATGGGACACTTTTTTTTCTTCTCTGCTCAGGGTTATGTTCCCACTGTTTTTGTTACTTCAGTGAAAATGTTACGATTGATGGACAGACTTTGAATCTGGGACTCTGGGATACTGCAGGTCTCGTCTTTAAGTTCATCTTTTATTGATAACTCTTAATTTTCCTTTGATAACTGCTCTGTTATTCTTTTTCTTGGGTGTCATCTTGATTATACTCTAAAGTAATTGTCCTATATGCATTTTAGTGCTTCATGATGTAAGTATTCTGAAAAATTGTGTGTTAGAATTCTTTTTGAATGTTTTAGTGGAATCTGTTAAATACGAGATTTTAAAATTTTAGTGAAAAGATTGACTGGTATACTCTGAGGAACCAAACATCACTAACCAGTAACCAGTTGGTCTTCAATCACCAGTAGAATAATCAGGCATTCTCCCAAATTAGCAATAGTATAAGCATTTCTTGAATATTTAATAAACCCCATTTTCTGGTTTTAGATTTTCTGGATTTTTAGATATATTTGTGAGCTATAATTAGTTGTTAAGACTGAGAAGTACATTTTTTAAAGCCTTTTTCCCTGTTTCTTGCCATCATATACAAATACCCCATTTCCTGGTTTTCAAAATGTCTCTCCTTTTGGGTCCATTTATTTTGATTAGGAGAAATTGGTGTACACGAATTACAGATTTTATTTAAATATCAAATATCGTATGCATGTCAAGAAGACTACAACAAACTGAGGCCTCTCAGCTATAGAAGGGCTGATGTTGTCCTCCTTGCTTTTCTCTCATCACCAAGCCTAGCTATCTTTGAGAACATAGGGAAAAAAGTCAGCTTGTTTTTTCCTCTTTATTATATATTCTTTTTCTTAAAGACTTTCCCTCCAAAAAAACATAGCCAATTGGTCCTTTTTTTCGGATTCTTATTTATTATTCTCAGGATTTAAAAAGAAAAACAATATGTGTTGAGGTTTAATTAGCTCAAAGTCATATAACATATTTTCTGAATCCCCTTTGTCTTCTTTTTTGCTTTCTTTCTTGTACTCTGCAAGAGAAGTTGGTCCCAGATCTGAGACATTATGCCCCCTTAGTGCCCATTGTGCTTGTGGGGACCAAACTAGGTGATGTATTCCTTATTCCTATCTTATATCATCATCTCTGTAAATGGATATTGCTCTTCCTTTTATTGTATATTATTATTTCCTATTTTATTCGATTATTAAATTTATTTTGCTTAAAGAACTATATGAGAACAATGTAGAGTTTCTCTCTCTCTCTCTCTCCGTTTGGTGAAAATTGAACTTTTTGTTCTCAGTACTTCTAATGGAGTTTGGATGACCATGCTGAAGACGAGTACATTCCTCATATGTTTTAATGTAGAAATAACCAATTTCATTCTTAATAAAATCATGGGATTAGTCTGGTGATCCATGGAAAATGAGAGGAGTTGAGGATGGAGTTAGTTTTATCTTCTTCTTCTTCTTCCTTTTTTTCCCTCTTGTTTTGATGATTCATATAGTCCGTTGGGCTGACAGATTTGAGAGAAGACTAGCAGTTCTACATAAATCATCCAGTAGCATGCACCATTTCAATAGAAAATGTATGGTTCTGTTAGAATTTTAATACCTTGACCTTTTTTTGTTAGAATTTCAATACCTTGAACTGGTTTTGCTACTATTTCAATACCTTGATATATATTCAACTTAACCACAATTGATTTCTTTTGCGCATTTCTGCCAACTACTAAAGCTTTTGATTTAGTCATCTTTGGATAGTGGTTTTCTAATATTTTTTTCGCTTTCTTGTTGTAGGAAGTTAGTGACAGAAAGAGAGCCAGTTGCAAATACAGGTTGCTTCTTATTCTTATAGTTTATACCCCCAGATGGGTTTGCTTTCTCTTGTTCTTGTGATTTGATGGGAAAGCGAAAAAATTGCATTCTGTAAAAAGTAAAAAAATTAAGAATGACACCCACTTTTCCATGGACCGTTTGATTATTAGGTCGTATCTAGAATTTTTCATAGCCATCAGACATTTCTAATCTCTAGATTCTTTGTGTTGCAAATAACCAAGCCTTGAATTTGAAAGAGGATAGAGAAAGTGAGCAAGCTTGAGGCTATTCCTATTAAAAATTAAGGTGATCTCTTGTTCTTTATTCTTTCTTCTTCTTACCGTTTAGTGATGCTGTTTTGGGCTCACTTTTGCTTTAATTAGAGCTTGGCAAATGGCATAATCTGAAAAGGTGCAAGGAAACGATTTGAGATGAATAAGCAAGATCTTTGGTAGCAACATGCTGAGAGTCAAAGTTGTAATGGTGTCCTTAAATAAAGTTATTTGATCATTTAATATATTTGATCACCTGTTTATGCTTATATCATTCTGAGACAGTGACTTATGCGTTGTGGGCTTGCCAAATGGCCCTAAATGTATGGGCGTTGCGGGATGGAAGGGTCCAAAAAAGGTCAACTTTGGAGGATATGGATTTTACCCAAATCATGTTAGACTATGACTCTCATGCCTTGAAGACGGATTTGGAAGTGTGGACCATGATATCTTGGGCTATTTGGGATTCGCGGAATAGATTACTTTTTGACAATTTCCAACTTCATCCATCTCAAATGGCCCACAAAACAAAAGTTCACTTTGAGGATTTTCAAAATTTTGCGGTACTCCAAACTCCATTCTCTAGTGATTTTAAATCAATCCCAGAGCGAACGCTAGTTTCTGGAAGATCGAGTAACAACAATATGGATGAATGTTAGGGGCCGTATGATAAAACTTAAAATAGGACTTATTCACTTATTCTATTTAATTAAGTTGTTTTGGGGGTAAATAGACTGTTTGATAATCTAAGGATTTTATCTAAATTTATTAGACTTTTAATGGTTTTTTGTCTACTTCAAAAAGTAATCTCATGGTTACTTTTTTAAAAAGCTATTATTATGCTAAATCGGGTAGCCAAATCACCGTAAAGTTTCGTCGATTTTGAGACATCTTTGTCCACATAATGTTTGTTAAATACCAATACTGACCTCTTATGATTTAAAGGGACCAATAGTTTTTCTTTTCCTTGGTTAAACTCTCCTCTCTTCGCCTCTCTCTTCGGAAGTCTCTGGAGTCGCGGTCCAGCAACAATTGCTTCTCTCCGGCAACAGTAACTCCTCCAAACTCCGGTAATCTCTCTTTTCCTTCTCTCTCTTTCCTCTCTGTCTCTCTTGCTCTCATCACACACATCCGAGAGGTTCCAAACGATGAACCCTAATGCTTAATCGATGCCTCAGTTTTTTACACAGATTGTTACCTCTAATATATTTTGAACTCAAGTTCCATATTTGAGTTTTGACACCAGTTGCTTCATTTTCTTCACTCCTTTGAATGATTTCCTTTGATGGGTAGTTGCAAAAACAAGGTTTGAACTTGGGTTTGTTTTACTTTTTCCATTTCTTTACTTCTTTGAGATGAACCCATCAATTGTGTCTTCTTTTTTGCTCCTTATTTTTTTGGGTTGATGGTTCTTTTTGGCCTCGGGTTTTTGTGAGATCCCTTATGCTCTAAGGATATATAAGTGACAGAGTAGAGATAGTTGCATAGAGGCTGGGATCATTTGGTTCATTTCAGCTTCAATGGATTATATGGGGAGTAGAGAGAGTGCAGATTAGTATGGTTAGGGTTTTGGGTTTTGTTTTGTCATGAACTTTATTGGGGGTTTATACTCTCCCTCATTTTTTAGAACTTTTTCTATTGCTCTATTCAAGTTTAAATGTCTGATTCATGATCTATTGATTTGTGTTAGCAAGGTTAGAGGGGATTGTTGGGAAATCATTTCATGCATTTCATCTGGATTGATAAGTTGTTGTGTGTGCTTAGATTGAATAGGGGAACTTGGGGTTATTTCCCTAGTTACACGGATTAATGTTCTTAATATTGTGTTTCTTTTTTTTACAATATGGATGTAGGTAGAAAGAGATGACTGAATCTGAAAAGAATAGGGCAACGTGGTCGATCAAATGAATTCAAAAAAATATTCATCGATATTTGTATGGAACAAGTGAAGCTTGGCCAACGACTAGGCTCAACTTTAAAGGGCTCAGCTTGGAGAAAAGTCAGTGAAGAATTCCATAAAAAAACCAGTTTCAAGTATGATAAAAAACAATTCAAGAACCAATGAGCATTTATGAAGAAACAATACCTAGCTTGGGAGAAGTTAAAGGGGCAAACAGGTATTGGGTACAATGAGTTTAGCCACACAATCTCAATGGAGCCAGAGAGGTGGACAAAGTATTTGAAGGTAATATATACAGTTTAGATACAACACAAATTTTAAATTTAGATATTATATGCATTTCCTATTAAATTTAAACTATTACCTATTAATATAGGTAAATCCAAATGCTAGAATATTTCAATCAAAGCGACTATAGTTCCCGCAAGAAATGGAACTCCTTTTTGGGGGAACCACTGCTAAATGTTTGGGAGCTTGGACACCGGGGGATGTACCTTTCCCACTGATCTCCTAACACCACCACAAAGTAACCCTAATTCTGACACTCCTACATCATCCATGAATCCACCAGTTAATACACTACAAGAGGAAGATGGGGAGGGAGAGATTGGACTTGATGAGCACATGACTAGTGTTAAAAGTAAACGTCCATGTCGAATTCGTAGTAAGAAAGATTCGCTGAGCAATGTGATTAAGGGCGACTTAGATCGCGTACTAGAAACTCTTGAAGCCTCTAACAAGAATGATGGGCCTTCCATTTCAGAATGTATAGCATCTCTCCAAATAGTGACAGAGATACAGAAGGGGAGAAGGGGAGCCGACTTTACCTATATGCTCTAAATGCATTCCGACTAAAGGAGAATAGGGAGATTTGGATGTCAGAGAAAGATGAAAGATGATGTTGTTCATGCTGCGTGGTTAGAGATGAAAATGAATGGAGTCTGATTTTATTCACACAAAAGATACTAGTAGTTTGATACTTTTACTTCGATACTTTTGCTTACTAGTTTGACACTGTGGTAGTTTGATACTTGTAGTAGTTTGATACTTTTACTTTGATACCTTTGCTTACTAGTTTGAAACTGTGGTAGTTTGATACTTGTATTAGTTTGATACTTTTGCTTACTAGCTTGACACTGTGGTTTATTTTGCTTATCATATATTTTAGTTTAGTTTGATACTTTTCTTTACTAGTTTGATATTGTGGTTTGCTTGGCTCTAAAATATAATATAATTTTAGAACACTTTTATGTAATCAGATCTATGACACTAGAGCAGAAAAGATTACTTTACATTATAGTCATCAAACTTTTGAAGGATTACAATGACAGTCACATATCTAGAGAACCATGTAGAACTTCAATTATGTCAGGGTACTCTTTTGTGCATGAGATATTAAATGGACATCATACTATATGCATGGAGTTACTCCGGATGGAGAAACATGTTTTCTTTCGATTGTGTCTTCTTTTTAGAGAGAGGGTTTCTTCAAGATACTCGATATGTATGTGTGGAAGAGCAGATTGTGACGCCCCGAACCCGCGCCTAGGAAACAAGTTCCGAGACACGTGCTCATTCGTCATAACCACGCATGCGGAAGACTTTACCCGCGAAAATGCGGGAATTTTTCAATTTTTCTTATGAGCTTACATAAGCAATAACAACTGGTCATCACAATAACCCATCATAAGCAAATACGTTACCTCACTGGCTAGAATAGCCTTTACTTTTGGCGCCACAACTGTGCCGGAACACTCTCCAAACTCTATCAAGCTATCCGCTTCAAAATCTGAAAACATCAAATGAGAGGAGTGAGCCATAAAGCCCAGCAAAATCCACAATCCATCTAGGCTATTTTCCACCTAGTAATACACATCAGAATGATATAATAATATCGCTCAATTTCCATATTACAATAGTAAATAATATCATAAATCGTGACACGAGGTCACCCAGAGTTATTTCACTTTAGTCGAGGTTCTCAACCTCCAAATATTTTCCCTTGTCAAATTCATCCAATATCAACTATATTCACAACACAAGGTTACCGATTCCAGATAACCGCTCACTCTCTATTCTTGCGTCCACAGATTCGATCGACTAGGCTTTCGTCCGCATACAACTTCTATCCCTGAGTTCACAGACTCAGCTATCAATCAATCGGGCTCATGCCCATTCAAATCATACCTTAAGGCTTTAGACTCAATACAAGATCATACAACTATCTGACTCGGCCACAGTGAGAACCTTGTCCTCACGACATCTCTTTTGAATAGTACACCCATCACTTTCCCTGACCTAGTTAAAGAGGATCTATGAATATCAAATCCACCCACTTCCAACTATCAGTCACGGAGGACTAACATAACTCACCACTACAGACCCAGCCAAAGAGGATCTATGGATATCAAATCCACCCACTCCCGACTATCAATCACAGAGGATTACATAACTCACCACTCCAGACCTAGCCAAAGAGGATCTATGGATATCAAATCCACCCACTCCTGACTATCAGTCACAGAGGATTACATAACTCACCACTCCAGACCTAGCCAAAGAGGATCTATGGATAACACTCCACCCACTCCCGACGATCAGTCACGTACCTCGCCAAAGAGGATCCATGGACATTATTCCACCCACTCCCGACGATCAGTCACGCACCTCGCCAAAGAGGATCTATGGATATTATTCCACCCACTCCCGACTATTAGTCACGGAGGACTAACATAACTCACCATCCCAGACCTAGCCAAAGAGGATCTATGGATATCAAATCCACCCACTCCCGACTATCAGTCACAGAGGATTACATAACACCACCACTCCAGACCTAGCCAAAGAGGATCTATGGATAACACTCCACCCACTCCCGACGATCAGTCACGTACCTCGCCAAAGAGGATCCATGGACATTAGTCCACCCACTCCCGACGATCAGTCACGCACCTCGCCAAAGAGGATCTATGGATATTATTCCACCCACTCCCGACTATCAGTCATGGAGGACTATACGACATCACCACTCCTGACGTAGTCAAAGAGGATCTATGGATAATAATCCACCCACTCCCGACTATCAGTCACGGAGGATTACACTTTAACCCTGGTTAGGTTTTCTAACCACCGAGTAACCCCAGTTAATCCAAGCTTTGCTTGATTAACTGAAACAGTTGGGTCCCACGCCCGTGAACCAAATCCAGTAACACACCGTCCCGTTAGGGAACATTTTCAGGCTAATGGATGTGTTCATAGCCTTATACGACTTGCAAAATAACTTTTCGACACCCCAGGGTGACGATACAATTTACCCGGGACCTGATCTGGGCTCCCGAAGGTCCACAGAAAATCAAAACATCACATAGGGGTTTCTGACCCTTTTTCCATCCACGCCTTTTACACAGTGAGTCTAAATCCGGGGTTTTGAGACCCGAGACCGAGGGCTACACCCCTCTACTCATTTTTCACGCACAACCACCTTCCCATAACACTTCCATGGGGTCTCGTACCGTTTTCCATCAACGTACACACATTCCACATAAATAATATAGCAAATAATAGGAAAAATAGAAGAGATGGAAGAGGTTTTTTACCTCTTTCACGCACTTCGAGACGTCTATGGCCGAAACGGACACCGCCAACGCGCTCGGGAGGATGATCAACCCCAAGGTAGAACGCATGCAACTCTCTCTCCACTTTCTCTCTCTACCTTTTTCTCTCTCTCTCTCTACACGCCAAACGAGACGCCAGGAAAAGAAACGGGCGTCACCAGCGCGTCGGGAACGTCGAAAAACCCCAAGGTGATCTCCCTTTTCCTTTCTCTCTCTTCCTTTCTCTCTCCTCTTTCTCTCTCTTCCTTTCTCTCTCCTCACTTTCTCTCTCTAAACATGTATGTGGCTCTGTCTGCACAACCGTGAGAATGAAGGGGCTGGTCCTCTTTTTATAAGCCTTATAAGGGTTTAGATCATGTGCAAAAGCACATGACCATTTGGTGTGGCAAAAAGTGAGGTTGACCAAGTCAACCGGTTTGACCGGTTTGACTGGATTTTCACACTTTTCACGTATATATCATTTGAAATCCTACGATATAATACCCGATAATGACGAAACTTTAGGTGACCGAACTTGGGACAGTCCGACACCCGCTGTAAAATTTTGGGGAAGAAATACTGAGTTTTGATAGCTGCACTTTAGTCTGGAAGAAAACTGTAAAACCCACTAACTTCCTGATTTTGGACACAAAATACGCTGTCGCTTCTTCGTTTGAGATAACTAACTGCCGAGACGACAAACATTAGTCCCCACGGCCGACTGACACGCATTAGTGCCGACCGCACGGATTTCTATTAGGATCTCCAACAGATATTGGGTCCCACTTAATTTCTGGAAATATGGAAATTTCCCGTTTTTCTCAATTTTATCACACATAATGGCCCCGCGGTCCCGCGAAATGATACCTGACGGAACCGATACGGTAGGGGTGTGTCCCGGCGGTCGACCGGCACACTGTGTGCGATTTTTGCCAAAAGATACTGAGATTTCCTCGATGCACTTCAATCCCGAGCAAAATTCACTTTTTATTACTTTAGCAAATAATTAACTAATTACCTTCATTAAGGACCCATAAACACATAATTTTATTATATTAAAATTCCGGGTCATTACACAGATGATCATTTTTATTATGACAATTAGCCATAATATACGGAATCGATTTCTTCAAGATAGATTTCAGCATTCCGGCGAGACAATACATCGCTTCTTTTGTATTGTACTAATAGCGATGGTGAAGTTCTCGATGGAAATCATAAAGCCTCCTTCCTATCAACATACTCCGTAGGAAATATTGCACAACCCTAGATATTACCCATATTTTAAGGTACATATATCAATTTATTTACCAAATGTTATTTGTTTTTGTCTTTTCTTGATGTTATCAAAACATATTAGTGAAACGTTCTATTTTCTTGTGAAGGATTGTATTGGAGCGATTGATGGCACGCTTATAAGTGCAGTGATTTCGACTGACAAACAAGTGCCTTATAGAGGGAGAATGTGTGCAAAATGTGTTGGCCGCTTGTTTGTCTAATATGTTGTTTACTTATGTGATGACTGGTTGGGAAGACACAACACATGATTCACGTATTTTGCTAGATACCATTCGTGATCCGCATAATGGTTTCCCACATGCTCCTACCGGTCACATTAGAATCATGTAGAAAGATTTGCATATACTTTGGGTTGAGCTTCTTTTGTTTATATTTTTAGGAAAATATTACGTTGTCGATCCTGGGTACACCAAATGGGTAGGATCTCCTGGTAGCACCAAGTTGATATCTTCTACAATCTTTTCACCAACACAGTTGTTAGAGGTATTCTTACGGAGATTGTTATTTGTAAACTGAATGATCAGTATAAGCCATTTCTACCAGCAGTAGTTGACATGGTTGACTGGTGCCTGGACATGGTCTCCACCTGATAATCAGATTAGGACAAGTCTGCTCAAATGTATGCGCGTTTGTTCATTGCGGAGTTTTATGTGCTATTGCATTTAGCAGATGCATCATGAGCTAATTACTTGAGACATTGTGGATCTTAGGTCATTTTTGTAGTGGTGGAAGCCAATGTATATCTGGCAATCAATAAGGTCAAGTTGTAGCTTGGGGAATGCCCTCAAGAGGACCATCTGATGGACACCACCACATCTACATGCACCACATAGTGGGGATCATAACTTCCTCATTCCACACATAAAAGCAGCCTGCACATTCTAAGATATAGAACCTTTCATCATGTAGTGTTTCCAGATTTACAGTGTTTTGTTTATTGTAGCCTTCGACCAACATCTCATACCTATTTGATCCTTATAACAAGGGAAGCAACCAAACTATAGGCATTGTAAAATTCAAATTAATAAAATTTTAAAATGACATCAAATGCCCTTAAAATAAGCTCTTTTTAATGTATTATCAAACATGTTAATGAAAAATAATTACTTTTTATCTTAGCTATTAAAAGTTATCAAACAAGCTTATTTTCAAGAAATGACCTAAAACAAATAGTTCTTATTTTTTAGAGCTTAATTTAAAAGCTCTTATTAGATTTGATAAGTTTTATCAAATGCCACCTTAGTCCTGGCTTTGTAAGCTTCTAATTTTACTCTCTAGGATTCGTCAAGTCTAATCTGGCCTGAGAATGGTCACTGTAAATTTCTTTACATCTTATTAATAAAGCTTCCTACCTTTCATTCAAAAAAAAAAAAAAAATACTCTTTGCGTCATGACAATTAGTTTTACACTAAATGTTTAGAAAGATATTTAAGTGCATTTAATTCTTCTTAATTTTAATTCTAAAAAGGAAATATTACGCCTGTAATACATTCATGACCCCTCTTAATTTTATTTCCAAAACTACAATATTACCCATATACTACATTTATTACCATACCATGCCTTTGATTCAATCCAGTCTATAAATTGCCCCTTGCTAAGTGTCTCTGCTTCCTAACTGTTTTCCTCCTGTTACAAATCTTCTCCTAATTTCCCAAAAAAAATCTTCTCGTAAAATGTCTTGTTCTTTCAATCTCTTGGTCCTCTTTTATTTTAGATTTAACTCTTTATTTCATCTCCCTCCATTAAGGTTGATTCAATACATTCTCTCGCTTTCTCTCAATGTACCGGTTGATTCAATTCCGCCATCACATGGTCAACGGATGTCTACATCGGATTGGTGAAGTACCAGGCCAGCAACAATGGGGACGCTCCAGCTAGGATCTCTTGGGGTGCCAAGAGATCCGAGCGCTCTTTATGGGATTGATTAAAACTTAGTATATTTAGTTGTTTTTATATTTTTAAATCCATATTCTTCTTTTCTTAAGAGTGTAGATGAAATCATGGACTGAAGCCAGGATGGTCTCTTGAAAGGCGGATCCAAGTCGCTAGCTGAATTTATGCAAGTCCTCAAAGGAATGTGTGTAAGTGGGTGTGTTAATTGGGTTAGACTTGCAACCAAAACAAACGGTGGTCGGGTGTATACCCGGAAGGGAAAACCGGGTCCCAGAATGAAAGGAGGCATTCCTATATAGATTTAGAATTGTCCTCTATGATATGTGGAAATAATTCGCTTACCATCATAGTGACCCACTATCCGTTGCCACTTGCCAGCCTACATCCACACCATAGACCATTAATCCTTAAACTTGTGTAAATGGATCATCCTAAAGTGTTTTCTTATGTGAAATATATATATATAAAAGTAATCCAATTAAAAATTATATAGGAAAAAATTATAACCAGATAATAATGGGGACAGAGAAATGCGTAACACATGGCTTGGTAATGGCAGTGGACTTGTACTTTACCATCATGGGATCCCACCATCATTGAATCCGGATTCTCAAGTGCCCATTAAGGAGCCAAATCATCTCCGGCAAATACGGTTATCACCCCTAGAGTTCGCCACTTGTCTCCTTTGACACCCCTTAACCGTGGGTAAGGTTCACCCACCCCTAGGGTTCGCCCATCCATTTTTGGTTTTTTTTTTTAAATATTAATTTTTTTTTAAAATGAAAAAACTGTTTTTAGATTTTTTTTAATATTAAAAACAGTTTTTTAATTTTAGAAAAAGAATTAATATTTTTTTAAAAAAACCAAAAATGGGTTGGTGAACCCTAGGGGTGAGTGAAGCTTACCCACGATTAAGGGGTGTCAAAGGAGACACATGGCGAACTCTAGGGGTGATAACCGGATTTGCAAATCCGGTGATAACCGTAGAGGATTTGACTCTGCCCATTAACTCAGTTAACAAACTCGGTTCTTGTTTTCCAACCGAGATCTATGGGAGACCTAGAGTAGAAGAAGCGCTCCACCTCTGATTTTCCATTTTGTTCCTCGCAAGTGTAATCGTCTATCACACTAGCTCAAAGGTAGGCCCAAGCCCACCCAATTATTAACCGGGCTGCTAGGCTCGGGCTTTTGCAGGTTTGTGTAGGCTAATTTTAAACAGGCTTGGGCAGGCCTACAAGTTTTTATTAGCGGGCCATTTATAATAGAGACTTGTACGGCCTTGGGCAACCCTAGAATATTTTTCATTTAAATACTAGATGTTCTCCTTTTAATGGGAAACTCCTATTGGATACTTAGAATATACTATTACTTTACATATATGTAGAGTTTGGAGAGGATTTCTTCCACTTTGGCATATGCAGCTCCTATTTAAAACACTAATTTCAATGGAAACCAGAGTAGCTACTCTTGCTCCAGGGTATGGCACCTGTTGAGTGTGCATTTGGGATTGAAACTATACCCTAATAAAATGAAAGATGATAAATGAAAAAAAAGAAAGAATTTTTGAGTCAGATGCCTCACAGCATATCTGTAACAAATGAAAGTCTTAGTTCCGACCCCAATTTTTCTGCATAACTAAGAGCATAAGCAAAACAGCTACAAGAAATTAAACAACGTTTCATCATGACCATAGTTCATCAAGCTTATTTTAGTAGTATATTAGCCTTTTAATTTAAGAAAAAAACAATACAATCAATTTATATTTATTAAGCGGGTTGGCCCAACTGGAAGCCTACTGCCGGGCACGACGAATATCTAGCTATAGGCACAAGCCCTGTCCAATCATTAAATGTGTCAGTCTAGCCCAGCTCGATTATTAAACGGGCCTAATAAACAAGCTTGAGTTGGGCTTTAGTTGGGTCGGACCATCGGGCCATGAAGCCACGGGCCAGCCCAGTCCATTGACACCCATACAATAAGGCAGTTCCCATAGAATATATTTTTTTAAAAACTACGAATACATAAAGTTGGAGAGCAAATCGTCTGTTCGGCACCTAATATTATAACTGGTATTAGTGCTGTCTGTTCCTCTAAACCTTACCATGTGTCCCCCTTTTATTAGCCTTTAATTGTGGTTAAAATTCACCTATCCATAAGCTTAAACCATCTAACATTGGTTTTAAGAAAAATAATTATCCTAATGCCTAGTCCAAGAATTATATGTACAATAATGATATATATGAATTAATTATAGTTATGATTATAATAATATCAGTATTTAATAAATATATAATAATGTGAATAGTCTTGGCGATCAATTTCAAAGTTCGTCAACAACGTGAATCTTAGCCTGAATTAACGTGGCATCATTATACTTGTTATTCATGTTCCTAATTAACGAGGCTAAGGCTGATTAAGATGAATGAACGTGGCTAAGGTTGGTTAGGACAATGGGTGTCATCAAGGCAATTAGTGCGTTGGAAGTCTTTGACTAGAAATTTTCATGGAGGGTATGTGATCGTTTCATATATAAGAAACAAAATCAACGACACACCCATTGAGCAAGTGAGGGTCGCAGTTCTAATCACTGATGATAGCACACAACCTCTGTTAACTTTCAGGGCATGGATTTTAGGGCTTGCAAGTTACCTTCTTCAATTTTCGCCAAAATCACTTCTCTATTTCTAGCTTTTAGACCCAAATTGTGAACCTTCTGTCGAGTAAGCTGATGGCATCAACACTTTGAACCAACCCCATCAAAATCCCAGGAACAAGATGGATATTTTCTATAAACTGGGGCCTTTCAACATGACTGGGCAATAAATTTGTTAGAGGTCTCTTGCCAATGGGAATAGAGGGTTAAAGGGACCTCTAACAAATTATTAACAATGTGAGAAAATTATATGCGAAAAAGGAACCTAATTAACTAATAGAAAATAGATAATATTTACATTATGGTAGTTTGTCAATCAAATGTAAAATCAATCCACAAGAGAAACCTGACATATATACACCATAAAAACAATGCTCACATCACCTTTCTCAGTGAAAAACAGGACATCCCTCAACCTCTATACCTACAGCAGTAGGGCAATGAGCCAGAGGGCAATGGTCGTCTAGTTCCAATCCCCACCAATTCAACCCATTGATGTCATGAAGTTGGAGAGTGAAGTAAGTCAGGATTGCCATAAAAGCCGGCCCAGCAGATAACCCATTTGCTAGTACATACGTGTATTTTGCCCACCACCCATTGAACTTCTTATACACAATAAGGTAGTATAAGATGCCTACTATCCAAGAAGACCATATCTCTACTGGCCTACCCGGAGGCATGCCTGCTATAGTCGAAAAGATGATGGGGACATATATGAGCTTGAGCCACTTCTTCTCCGGAAATGCATGAGTGAACATCCACAGCATTAGCGTCGTAACCACACCAAGGATAATGAAAAGGTACATGTTCGAATATATGCCATGAGGTGCAAACAAGCGGCCAGGTCCTAGGATACCCCAGATGGTTGTTACGTCTGTAAATACATCATTATTAGGACACGTTCAGGGGCTCCCCTTTGGCAACTTGGAGGGGTCGCAAATTCCTTCTACAGTGGAGAGTAGCCACCATGACACACCAAAGTTGACTAATGATCCAATCAGTGTCCCGATGACCTGTTTCACATGCACAACTAGATGATTAGACAACTTAAATGTATGAACTTGAACAAATTAATTTATGAGAAGTGATTGAAAACTTTCGATAGGAGGTACTACTGAGAGCTAGGCTGCCTAATTAAGAATCCAACGGTGGCGAACATCAAGTGGGGCACACCATTTAGTACATGTAAGCCTTGGCACTGTTGGATTTTCAATCAGGCAGCCCAGCTCTTGATAGTCCCAACTATCAAGAGTTTTTAATCAATTTGCTTAATTTATTACCTGAACGATGAACATTGATTTAGGAGGAATCTTCATGTAGTGTCCAAACTTGAAATCCCTGAGAAACCAAGTAGCATGTCCCATGCTTTCAGTACAATAGTTCTTGAAAATCATGTTGGCAAGAGGTCTTCCCGGGTACACATACCCCATAATCAACTCTGGAACAATAGTTACCGGTGCGCTCTACAACCAATATTCATATCAAGTTAGACAAACAACAATAGCCCCACTGCAGGATACTTGGATATACAATCTTTTGAAGATTGCATCAAGAAGATCAAACAATAGCTACTGCACTCATATTAACATGCTACATGGTGATGAAAGGGTTTACCTGATTTGCAGTCGCAGGGAGCACTCCATTAATGAGTGTTAAAAGTAGACCCAAAATGCTTGCAGATGGAATTACCCAGTAGGCAAGTTGGAGTTCTCTGTCGAAACCTCTAGAAATGAAAATCCCTAAAGCCACGGTCAAAATTAAGATTGTGTAGAACCACCATGAAGGAACTTGTTTGTATTTCTTCATAAGTCTAGCGTGTACATCGCCGCTGGTATTACTGCCTCCATATGTCTCCTTAATTTGGCTCCAAATTGATCTAAATAATACAACTTCAGTAACTCTATGAATTCATCCATCATGAATTTATTTTAATTAATAATTGAAAAGCCTCACCTCCCATAGAAGACGACAACATGAGTGAAAGTGGCACTTATAGAGGCGAAAAAACATCCATATGCAAATGCATAAAAAATGCTAAGGTGCATCTTTGAGTAATCTTTGTAAGCTTCCTGGTCCAATGTGAAGCCTTTTGGGTCAAGAACTCGTGAAACATTGAACTTGTGTCCATCAGAATCATAGACATGGGATGAAAAAATTGGAAATCGCTTGGCATCATACGTGTTGGTCCAATAAGCAATAGGAGTTAATATGTAGAAAAATACAACAAATCCAGCCATTGAGTTGTTAAGTGAAAACATTGGTGTCACAAGGGGATCAAGGGTCATGGTTGCCCAGTCAAAACCAAAGGAGCCAAGGCCAAGACCATTCCGTCCAGCACCGATTTGCTGAGCTGTTACTGAGTCCTTCCATATCAAACAGATTAAGGAAAGGGCAGTGATTGAAGGGAAAAAATAGTTTGGGACTATGTAATAGGCAAAGCTACAAACTAAAACTATAAGGAAGAACTGCATTCTCGTTAGTTGTCTCTTAGGCCTTACTTCTGGCTCATGTAGTGTCCTACAAAATCAATCAAATATTAAAAACCATAGATTGGTTTATCAAAATTTCAGAGAGAGAGAGAGAAAAAGAGGGGTAGGGACCTATAGAGAGTGACGTCAACGAGGGTCGAAGGCCACCACATGTAGGGAGTGTCCACAAAGAACCTCATAAGCAGTCCCGCAAACCCATATCCCATCAACTATATATATACAAATGGGGCCATAAGATCAACTGTATGAAATTTAAAGCCAATCCTCATTTGAATTTGGACTCAATAGAGAAAATCTCACCTGCGATGATATTGTCATTAGCACAAAAGCCAAGGGATTAACCTTCCTGTGATAGTATGCTTTTATTGTTGTAGCTATAGCCATTACTGTTGGCGATTCAGAGCCAGTGGAAGCAAAAATGGAGATCAAAGCATGCTCTTTCATGCTAAAAGGCCCCGGATTCATTGAAAATGACCATTTTGTTCCTGGAATTCTAACAGGGTTGGTTGGAAGTGTTGCTGCCATCAGCTTACCAAGGGGGAGGACCACAATTTGCGTGCAAAAGCTGGAAATATAGAGCTGATTTTGGCGATAACTGAAGAAGGCTTTCATAAATCCTTGAATAAGACAACTTACAAGTCCTAAAACCCATGTCCTGATAGTTAAAGCAGGCTGTGTGTTATCATCAGTGATTGGAACTGTGACCCTCACTTGCTCAATGGGTGAATCGTTGATTTCTTTACCTATATGAAACAAGCACATACAAAGAGGGAAAGAGTCACCACCATAAATGGTGAAAACTGCTTGGTAAGTACAAATAGCACGATAACCACAAACAAGAGAATCTAGATACTTGAAAACTCTTCCTAATTCCATGCAAAGGTACTTGATTAGCAAGTAAATACCCATTATTTCTGCAGTAAAGCTGCTCAAATAGAAATGATTTCTATTACTATAATGACCCTCTGTTGCCACGATAGAAAAACTCATTTTACTACAATGGTTGATTGATTTTAGTTACCCCAAACAATTTATATAGTGACTACAATAGAGTTTAATGGAAAGCAAATCAATCTATTTTAATCCTAGACTAATGTTAATTTAAGATTGTGATAAGTATTTCATAACCGCTTGTCAGTGTATTTTTTTGGCAAAGGTTTTAATCTGGTGCTCACCAGAGTATCCCTCTGTTGAGCAACAGATCAGTGGACATGTGGTAAAAAAAAAAAAGGAAAAAAAATTTTAATGAGAAGAAATCAAAAAATGGGGGGGGAACTTATGGTGAGGTTGTCCACTGATTCTGTTCCACCAGAGTAAACCCTTTGTCTATTTTTTCATGTTAGATTTGTCAATATCGACCACTATGTTTGCTTTATTGACAATCTTAATGTTTAAAAAGTAACATGACCATCTAAGGTAATTATCAGGATAACGGCTGCTGCCCATTGGTGGGATAACTCCGGAGGCGCTGAATACCATCCCACCATATCAAACGTAACTTGCACCAATTTCAAAAGGGAAATGCTTCTGAGACCGCGGAAGGGCCGAGACCCCAAGACGGATGCACGAGATTTCAGGTAATATGTGGTTAATTCATAGGCAAGCTTCCCTATGTATTATGGGTTTCAAGGCCACATGATTATACATGATTACTGTGGCATCCAAAGTTCTCCTTGTGTTTATAATTGAAAGAATTCAGAGTGTACTCTAACTTTTTGTTATGTTTGTTAATTCCAGCAAATTCCAATTCTTTTAGTTACGTTTGCTAACTAACTTAGCAATGCTTTGCTTAATGTTTAATTACATAAGGAACTTCCATAATGCTTTCTCTTCAGCACAATGCTTTGCATGTTAGTTCTCTTTGACAATTTGTGTAGTGCTTTCCTTCAGCCCATTAACCCATTGACATTACAAATTACTTAGATGCATGTATTAATACTTAATATGTTCATATACCTATGATCACATTTTATACAAGGTAGCGGCTTCTCATATGATCGCAACATTTGAAACCTTCACAACTTTAAAAATAAATAAATTAATTAATTAATTAATTGATATAGAGAAAAAACTGTTAGTTGTAACTAAATACAAGAAAGAAGAATGAGTTGTTATAGAGGGGAAAAAAGAGGCGTTATAACTCGTTTGTTCGTTTGTGTGCTCATAAACGTGGTGCAAACACAAAAAACTGTTGTAAAGAAAAATTGATACAGAAAAAAAAAAACTGTTCTAAAAAATAGATACAAGAGAGAAGAATCTCATACCTTCGTTTTCCGCCATGTGTGTGTGTGTGAGAGAGAGAGAGAGGAGAGAGAGAGAGAGAGAGAGGGAGAGAGAGAGAGAGAGAGAGAGAGGGAGAGGGAGAGGGAGGAGAGACTCGTTTTAATGCGTTAGTTGTCCTGCTTAATGTGTAAGGAAACTTACCATTTACTTTGGATTGTACATTAAGGACATACTAAATATTGGCTCCTTAAAACTAGCATTTTTTTTGTGATTCTCTTCACTTAATAAGACACGTTAGATAGACCTATTAAGAGGATACATCGTTTTCCAAACGGCAGATTTTGGGGGGTTCCAATCGGTTTATGTTAAATACGCAAGAATGGAAGCAAAAGTTACAGCCAAGATAACGAACAATACAGCTATACCCGTTTGTATTTAGAAAACATTCTAATAGTTTCGGGCTCCAAACGGTTTATTGTTTAACTTTAGGTGTATACATCTCTTTGCAGTCAATACAGACAAATCTTTGCAGACAGTCTCATCTATTTCCCTATATATGTTTCTGGGCTTTGCATTCAGTTGGTTAAGCGCCATAAGCCCCTCATCTACTTATAGGATCCAAGGGATCTAAGTGTTTATCTCTTGGATCGTAACAACTTGCCAATGTTTTTCTTTAAATTTGGATTTCCAGACTTTCTGCCATGATTCATCAATAGAAATAAACCACTGGTTTCTACTGGTTTTCGCCCGAGATGTAAAAGGGGTTGAGCATAGATGGAACCAGCATGGGCTTGGTAGGGATAACCTTAGGATCGTTAAATATAATCAACGGTCCTGATTTAATAACGATATATAAGTTTGTTGAAAGTGTCTGAGCTTTGCTTCCAAGTTCCACCTTCCCGTTTCAATGCTAGGGAAATGCTATTGAGACCGTAAAGGGCTGAGACCACACCGAGACTGTCCATCACATGCATGGATCTTAAAATTTTATAAACGGAATTAATAAAATTTTGAGATATGTGCATGTGATGCACGGTCCGGTGTGGTCCCGGCCCTTTGCAGTCTCAGTAGCAAAGTCCTGCAATGCAATGCTGAAGACAAGGTTTTTGTTTTTATTTTTAGGATAGTTATGGCAAACTCTCGATAATGAGAGCACAGCCACACGTTTGGAAATCAAACCTTCATAATTTGTAAATTCTTAAAAGGATGGGTCTCACAATAGTATTTGCACCAATAATACCTACTATTCAGAGTTTTAAATCACTTTCCTTTCTGTTTTTCTTTATCCCGAACTACCACCAACTTAATAGAAATGCTAGGTCGTCTTTCCAGTTGTCCACTCTCCCCTATTTTTACTTAGATAAAATAGTAGGGTTTTTTCATTGAATACACCCCCGGTTATTTGGGGACCTAAAATACACCCCTTTTTCAAATATTTACTTTTATACACCCAACTTATTTTTTCATGACATAATTGCCCCTACCCTCATTTTCATCCAAACAAAAATTTTGAAGGGATTTTACGAAACCCACTTTCTCTCCCCACATGTTCTTAATTCTTAACCCGCATTGCTTTAGCATCACTGCTCACCATCGCGCTTGCTCCCTCCGTTGCTCTCCTATCATATTTCAGTAGTATATTTTCCACTGTGGGAGCAAGTGGATCTCTAGATCTATTGGGATTTTACTAAAAGGACTCGCTACAGCAATACCTGATGAAGGTGAGGGTCGGATGAAAGAGAGAAAAAAAGACTAGAGAAAAGCTTAAAGAAAGCCGATACCCTATGCTATGTTTGGTTGCCTTGAAAATAGGTGAAAACATGGAAAAGAAAAGAAAATTTTGGATTTTTAATATAATTTTTAGCTATGTTTTGTTTAATTTTCTTTTCTTTTCCATGTTTTTACTTATTTTCTCGGCAACCAAACATAGGGAAAGAAATAGCTTTTCTTCATGTTCTAGATCTCTCTCCATCAATTAATTATATCATTAAAGTTGAGAGAAACAACACCAACATCAACAACTGGAAAGAGAGAGAGATTTCGTTAGGTGGATATTTGAAGAGCTAGATAATCGCCAAAACAAAAGCTAGAAATTCTCTCGTGTTAGGCAACACCTCTTCTTCTACTGTCCCTTCTTCTTCTGAGGCATTTATTTTCTTAGAAAATGGGAGTAGTAGTAAGAGAAAAAGAAGGCATGTACGAACTCCAGGTGAAAACCTTTCTTGTTCTCTTCCCTTAAAAAAAAATGATTTAGTTTATCTTTTGCTTCCTTTGATTTAATGGGTTCTAATTTTGGTGTTTAATGGCATCTCATTCTTGTTTTGTCATAGATCTGGATGCAGAGGTGGTTTCTATCTCCTCCAAGACTTTATTGGAGTCGGATCACAATGTTTGTGAGATCTGCAACCAGGGATTCCACCATAATCTTCAGATGCACCGGCGAAGGCACAAAGTGCCTTGGAAGCTGCACAAGACGGAGACGCCGGAGGTTCAGAACTGGGTGTTCGTGTTTCTGGTGCCGAGCTGCTTGCACCATGACCCTTGCCACGCACTGGTGAGGGGTGGGAGAGAATGAAGAAGATGAAGTGGACTTCGTAGAACCCTTTTTCACATTATGAGAATGAGGTTAGGGACATTAATGTCATGAAAAAATAAGTTGGGTGTATAAAAGTAAATATATCAAAAAGGAGTGTATTTTGGGTCCCCAAACAATCCTGGTGTATTGAGGGAAAAAACTCAAAATAGTATAGCACTTTTTTATGGTTCTTCATATTTATTTTGTCTTATTCTAAAAAAACAAGAAAATAATAAAACTATTAGAGAGTGAACAATTGAAAAGTGGACCTAGCATTGCTCTAATTGAAAAGAGGAGTTCCGCTTCACTAATGGAAGCATAGCTCCAGCTCACATTAAAACTCAAGTTGAAAAAGGTTCTGGTTTTAATCTTGATCAAGAAAGTTTGACATGAAAATGTTTTATGGTGATGGTTGGATATGAGGAGATTTTAAGTAGTGAGTTTGTGAACTGGATCACCGTCAAGGGGATGATGCACAATTGGGTAATAAATCATCCATGCAAATAAATCACTAAAAGGATTAAATAAATTTCAAGTGTTTATATTATATTCAATCGGGAAATGCTTTTGAGACCGCGTTAGGGCCAAGACTGTGTTGTGCAGCATAGGATTTTAGATGGGGCCTACCATGTGAAAATGGGCCCCACCTGAAATCTTGTGCTGCACAGCACGGTCTCAATGGTCTCGGACGTAAAGGCCCTACTATGGTCTGGGACTTTGCTACGGAGACCCCATTAGGGTGTCATACCATGCTATTAGAGCATGAGAATTCAGGTGGGGCCCATTTCATGTGGTAGGGCCACTTGAAATTCCATTCTCTTAGAGCATGGTCTCGGTGGTCTCGGCCCTAAGGGGGTCTCAGAAGCTTTATCCTATGGTCTGACTAGCAAAGTCCTATTAAATCAAAACACAACCATATGCCCTAAAACAGCATACAGAATGAAAGTGTTTTCAGTCGATTTTGGGTGTTCAAATGGCAATTCCAAACGGTTTATTGTATAACTTCACCTTCCAGGCTCCAGCCTGCCCTCTCCCTTGATGATATAAAGGGATTGATTCTTTAAGTGTTCCTTTTAACCATAGTTAAGATTTATTGTTTTAGGAGTTATAGTATTTTAATAAAAACCAAAGTTAATAGGTGTTAAAAGGGACATTAGTCAAGCAAGGGAGGCGCATGTGTTCCACTAATTAGCCCACTTCGCATTTGACTACTTCCCATTTCATCTCCTTTAATTGTAGTTAGGCTTAACCAACTTAAAGTACTTATTAATTTTTTTCCTAAAAATGAAGATTAAATAAGTGAATCCTAAGGGTGAGTGAATATTAACCACAGGTAGTTGATGTTAAAAAGGTGGGCAGATCCAATGAAGACCGGCATTTTGTTACAAAGTGGAAATGCGCGGTAAGTTAAGCATTTTCTTTAACTTTATTTATATAATGACTCTATCAAAAGGGAGGGCCCATGTTTTTTTTTCTCCATGGATATCATCTACCTATGTTTAGTTGGGTTAGTGGTTAGCTTAGGCATTGGAGCTCTTGCAACTCATACAGGGGGATTGGATCCCAAGACCTCCCTCAAAGAGAGGCCACACCCCACCCCATCACTGATGCAAGTTACTGGACCCTTTTTGAAATGCAATATTAATAAATTTTATGACCAAAAAAAATTTCTGGATGCAACCCCATGTGGCCATACCCCCAAATTCAATTAATTTTCTTGATATATGTCCCTGCCTTCACCCTCTAGCTCATAAGAATAAGAGCTCTTCAAAGGATTGTCTTCCATGTCGTTGGTCGTGGATGTAGCAAGACAAGACCTATCTCCATCATTAAAATTAGATTCCATAATAGTGTCATCCATGAAGTCCTTAGCCTTGAAGTCATCTAGCTCTCTCAAATATTCCTCTTTACTCATATAGTAATTTGCTCTTGGCTTTAATTATCTGACTCGGGAATAATTTTGGGCTATTGAAGCATCATGTGTGACTTGGAGTAATCTGCACATGTGGGCGTGGTTTATCGTCCCCCAGTGACAAACCCAGGCTCCAAGTGTACCCCGGACTGGAAAACCAATCCTAGAAAGACACTAGCTAAAAAGCGGAAGCACAAAAATAAGCTTTTCACTCTATTGAGATTTTCTTATTTTACTTTTTTTTTTTCCTTTTTTTTTGGTCTCATAATTTTTTTTTTTCAATTGCTCTATTTTGATGCTTTTATCTACTTTCCTTAATTTAGAGTATTGCATAACGATAATAATATTCAGGAATATTATAGTAAGAGAAGGAAATGGTGAGTCTT
>JABCRI010001053.1:0-55999 GCA_015143295.1 Tetracentron sinense | reverse complement strand
GGATACTAGTTACGACGGGAACGAAAATGGCAAGGCTAGGCATACCCAGTCAAGCAAGAACATGAAATGGCAGCATGATACGACATGACACGCAGGACACGACACGATAAATCACGGACAGACAAGACAAGACAAGTTTTAAACCGAAAGAGTATTTTAAGTAAAGTCAAGCACCTAAGTTTTCAAAGATTCGATTTTGATATTGATGCAAGCATGGATATAAACGTTTATCTTTCTGTCAATTATATGAACTGCTTTTGCTTTTATAGGTATTATCATGCTATGGCTGTTGGTTAGTATTTGATATCGCTGAGTATTTCATGCGCAGCCGTTACTTCTTATGTCGGCAGGTGGATAGTGGAGCGGCGGATCCTTTTGACATCTGTGCTCCTGACCATTGGTAGGAGGAGGAGTTACGTTGAGGAAACCTATGGAGAAAACGCAGTGTAGACGAATACGAATAGGTAGTCGATTCTAGGATTGTGGGTGAGGTGAGAGAGGTATTCATGTATTTGGTGGACATGTCCGCACCTTTTTTGTTTCCCTTTTGTACAAACTTGGAATTAGTGTATATAATAGAGGTTTGTGTAGACTTACAGTCCGCTGGGCTATGTTGGTTTGTTTTCCGCTATGGTGTCCTCTATCTTATATGCTTAAATGCATTTTGCAAGGTGGGGCTGTAAAGCAGTGACGAAGGCATGAAAGTCGTCCAAGATTCACTATAACTCTAGGGTGGGTTTGGGGCCGGTGACATTGTAGGTTTTGCTAGACAAGAGCATTTTTTTCATTTTTTAGGTTTTTGAGAATTGATTAAGGTGTTTGGCTGGGTAGGGGGTTTTTGGATTCACAAATAAGGCATTCAAGGTGGATCCTTGGAGATTAGAAGAGTGCGTGGGGCATAAAATGGGTGTAAAAATAGGTGTTAAACAATTCTATTTTTAGTGTTTTCTCATTCGAAATAAGCATCTTACTAGTTATGGGTGATGATCCTTAATCTGTGTTAGCATATTTTTAGTGATTTATTACTAACACTAACTATTTATATTCGAACATAAATACTTAACCCTATGTTTGGTTAGGCACATGAGAAATAAGTAAAAACATGGAAAAGAAAGAAAATGAGACAAAAACTCAATTAAAAAATTGTATTAAAAATTCGAAATTGTCTTTGCTTTTCCATTTCACCTATTTCGCGAACAAAACATAGCAAAGGGGTCCGTTCTTTTCCGAGAATATAAAGCTTGGCACTTTTCAATTCATTCATAGTAATTGGTAGGAAATTTGAAGTCACTTTGTCAAGGTTTGTAACAGATAATTTACCATAATGAGATTTCACGTTCTTATCATTTCTTACGAGAATTGAATCATTCATGTTACTGCATATAAAGTCTTACGGGAATTTGCAACCCAATAAATGAAATACACGATGCAATCAGTTTCTCACAAAGAAAATGCAAATGTACATGACAAAACTTGCAAATGCCAGAACTTATAAGTTCTCCACAAAAATAACTAACCCTAAACCTAGCCCCATGTCATCAGATTTTGGAATTTCCCATAAGGTTTCCATCTTACTCTAATCTGGATTCTGAAAGTAGTTAACTGCTATTAGTGGGTTGTCTAAGGGTGCCTATTTAGAACAAATGAATCTCTTACCTATACTGGTTATTTGCAGACCATTGCTTTACCATTAATACTTTAAGGTTCTTATTTTCCTTAATAATTAGAAGAAAAGTGGCGACTTAAATCTTTGCAATTTTGAACTTTATTCTAAATTAAGAAAACCATTTCTATTTGAGACGGCGATCGAAACTGTCGCTCACAAACATGATATATGTGAAGTTGAAACCGAAGTTTTTATATTTTTTTCAAACTAACTAAAATATCTATGGCAAACTTCAACAATAGCGACTTAATTTACGTTGTAAGGCCATATTATAGCTTTGAGATGCGAGAGTACTAGAAAGATGAAGCTCGATGATCTGTTTCCTACATGAGCCACATAGTTTATCATGATGCCCTATGAACAGCCTAAATAAAGAGGAGAATACGCAATGAACGAATCAATGCTCGTATTATACAAAACCACCCATGTATGTAACTAATACACAATTAGCTTGAAAATTCTTAGAGTGAGTTTATTTATGACATAAATGGAAAGGGAGAGAAGGGAATTCATAGCTATCTAAATTTGAGTAAATGAAAAGATCTTGCAAAATAAAACAATATCAATCAGATTCACAAAAGCCATCTAATATTGAGATTTAAATCAAACAAAAGCTATAGTTTTATAGCAAGCTATATGATATGTTGGATGCAATAGTTTTTAATAATAAGAATGAGAAGAAAGCTTTTGGATGTAATGAGTCAATTCGTGAAATCCATATTAGAGTGCTGAAAAGAAGAGATAGGTGGAGGAAAATAGTGGTTTAAGCATAAATAAGAGCCTAGATTGGTAGTATGAGTACATTTAAAGCCCAAAATTTTCTTAAGAGGATCTTTTATGGATGCACTATCTGAACCCAAAGGCCACCTGCCCTAGACTTGAAAGTTCACTTGATTTCCACTTCTGATGGCGAGAAATAAGTTGAAATGTGGAAAATAAAATAAAATTTTGGATTTCTAATACATTCTTGTCCAAAGTTTCTTTTTTTTTTTTCTCTCTTTCAGTTATTTTTCTCGATAATCAAACATAGGGTTAAGGTGTCCTGTGGGTTTCCCTAAGTTGGCATAAATCTTGTATCTTATCAAGATGGCATCTTCTCATTTTCTCATTTAAAGGACTAGTGCTTGTATACACTATTCAAAAAACACAACTCTTAGATGAAACCAAAGGTTTCATATCTCAATCCTGAAAATAAAACAATCGAAGCCATAGCTATATATCTAAAATGTATTCTTTGGAAGCTTGGGGGTTTAATCGAGTCGTTTATGCGATCACAAGATTATGGCTCATTTAGTAAAGAGTTTTGTTATAAATAGGAGTTCTGGTTCAAGACATAAAGATGCCATATAATGGGTAATTTGTAATTATGAAATAAAAGAAGAGTATTTTTATCAAGATATTGTTGTGTTTATATTTAGAGATTAACTATGAACATGAGCTCCAGTTAACTCCAACTCAAAATTTGTATTGGAAAGTGGTAGTATGGTAATTATAAACACAAAGAACGTTATTTTTTAATAGTAAATTTTTCCATAAATACCCCTTCCCAGGG
Organism: Tetracentron sinense; assembly: GCA_015143295.1. Classification (NCBI taxonomy): domain Eukaryota; kingdom Viridiplantae; phylum Streptophyta; class Magnoliopsida; order Trochodendrales; family Trochodendraceae; genus Tetracentron; species Tetracentron sinense. The sequence goes on along the minus strand of JABCRI010001053.1, from coordinate 52,781 downwards.
TAAATTTTGTGCTCCAGTTGAACATTCAACCGGAGCTCATGTTGATAGTTTTTGTTTTTGGTTAGACATGTTGATAGTTATTCTCTTATATTTTTACACTTTAAAAATTTATGTGAAATTTCATAAGCACAGATGAATAAAAAAAGAAAATCCTTATGTGCCCTTTTTCAATTTTCATAAGAGTTGGGATCATATTCAATCACGATCGCACCCATAAGTCAACATGTGTCCCCTTTTGACTCTTATTAAATACGGTTAAAATTCATCAATAGAAAAAAAATATATATTAAAAAATATTAATCTGTTTAAAATTCCTTAATTAGAATTAATAGGACAATTAAAAAAAGACTTTATGAGTGTCATTGAACTTTACCCAAGTTCATTCTCCTTTGAACACGATCCGGACTGTCCTCATAACTAAAGTTGTCACTACTTCATCAGTTTTCTCAAACAACAAATAGCTGTACCATTCAATAACTTACATAAATGTTCATCAACCTCATCAGTTGATATGATTGAATACGCGTGATAACTTACTTTCGAAACAATACTCTATCCAATTAAAAAAAAAAAAAGAGGAAGGTGTTGCCAGCATTATCCAAACTAAATTGGCGGAGATGATGAGCTTTTATGACGTAGTATTCGATGGAGAGGAAGTGGCAAATTATAAGACAGGATATCGAAAATGAGGAAATGGGGTAAAAATGATGGAAATAATCCTCAATTGGGGGTTTTATATTAATATTAGGGGTAAAACCGGTATTTCACATTCACCCATATTTACGAAAATACCCTATGACCTATATTGGAAATATGTTTGAAAATTAAGCATGCCCGCCTAATAAAGAATTCACTGTTCAGCAGCTGAAATGGAAATAAATTGTTTATCCTTTAGGCCTGCAGATGACGAGTGTGGGGGTTAGGGTGGTGGAGTGAGTAGGAGAGTGTCCAGACGGCAGGACCACGCGGGACGAGGATGGTGATGCTTGATACAACCCCTCCAGACAGAGCTTAATATATGTAGGAATCTTTAAAAAAAATTTAAAGATGAAAGCATCTTTGGAATAAGAATTGACTAACTCTATACAAAAGTTAAGACATACCATTTTGGAGTGGTTGCTTGGGTACTTACCCTTATGAGACCGGCTACCTTAGGTCTGGTTGTGCGAGTTGAGTTTAGTGTGTGATTTTTTTGGACGGTAAGTTTTGGTGTGTTAGTTACATGATAACATTTCCACATTAAAAAAAAAAAAAAAACTCTATGCAAAAGATTATTTTTCAAATTTTGACATTTGTTTGAGCCTGTCAAAAAACTCATTTTATGACTTTTTTTTTTTTTTTTTTGGTAATGACACCTTTCTTTAATATGTGGCAAAAAAAATTAGCGAACCAATGCATGTAACTTCTAAGCCTTCCAATGGAACATGGTTAGGCATTTTGACATAATTAATGGCTACTTATTGTCTAATTTAGATGTTTTAGACATTTTTGTTTGTTATATATATATATATATAGGGAAATATCTGGGAAAGCAATTTACAATCCTAAGGCTGGATCTCGTTAGTCCAGTCATTCCCTCTTAAATACTCACCAACTTAGGAAAATAATTTACAATCCTAAGGCTGGATCTCATTGGTCCAGTCATCCCTTCTTAAATACTGACCAAGTACGTCTATCACTGCTCGTGTGTATATATATATATATATATATATATATATATATATTATCATGTGTTAGAGAAAAGGTAGGGAAAATGGAAAACGGACCCAGGGTTGGCTTAGAAGCAGACCCATTGACCTCATTGGACCAACCCTTCTGTACCATCCATCAACTCAACTGTCGTTAACTCTTTAAGCAATCTAACCATGGCTTTTTTAAAAAAAATAATACTTATTTTAATTTAATTAAGTTTAATCATAATTAAACAAAAGTTAAAAGAAACAAGGGATATTGCAGTCAGCTTAGAAGAGGACCCTCAAAAGGAAGGTCCATATAATGAGGTTTTATTGGTGGCCAAAAAACATGCTACGTTTTTCATTGGCGGGCCTAAAATTAATGCCACGGTTCATTCCTTGCGTGGCACAGGCAAGGTAAACATGATGCATCATGCATATGTCATACTTACCACTAGGCTATTCCCAGGTGTGGATGGCGAATCTTAAGGGTGAGTGAAACTCAATCGTAATTAGCAGGTGTTAAAAAAAAGAGGCGTGACTGCAGATTATGTTACACATTGGAATGCCCGGCCGTTAAATATTTTCCTTTTAAAAAGGAAATTTGAAAAGAAAATATTTAATTTGCTGACTATGTAGCCAAATTTGCGGTTCTCATGATTCATGATAAAGTAAGAATTTTATTTTTTTTGATAATCATTAGTTAAGATTCACTCAATTCTTAGGTCAAGCAACCTAACCTTGATTTTTAAAAACAAAATAAAAAAAACACTAAAAATAGTAACCTTGATTTTCTCAAGTATAATCATAGTTAAAAGAGTGTTAAAAGGGACACATGGACACGGCATTTGCTACATAATCAAATGCACGGAGGGCTAATCACTGCCCTTTTAAAAATTAGGAGCTTGAGTTGAACCAAAAAAAGAGGAGTGATTAACACATCACACATTAGACTATGTAGTCAAAGGTCATGGCTATGTGTCCCTTTTGACACTCCTTTAACTATGGTTAAGTTTAAGGAAATTAAATTTTTTTATTTTTTTGCTTTTTAAGAATCAAGGTTAAATTACTTAACCCTATGAGTGAGTGAATCTTAACTACAATTAATATTTGGTAAAAAAGAAACATTGACCAATGAGGATTGCATATTAGACTACATAGTCTAATGCGACAGTTAAAGCATTCCTAGCAGCCTCACCAAAATAGCTAAAACTCACAAAAAGTCATGTTGGTGACCACTTTTTTAAAACACTCCAAACAGCCTCACCAAAATAGCCAAAAATCTCATTATTTTATCATTTGTGTCACTTCCACAATTAAAAAAAAAAAAGGAGAGAGAAACCTTTATTTTATTTGTGTGGGCCTACAAAAGAGGAAAAGAGAGATATTTAACTTTGATGAGTATTAAGTGACTCACCAAAGTTGGTAAGTACTGTACACTCACTAATGGAGGCGTTATTTAGCACTTTTTAGCTATATGACTCACTAAAATAACCAAAAAGTCATTTTGGTTATTGGTGAGGTTGCTAGGAATGCTCTTAGTTTATTTCCTCCAAAAAAATAGGTTACAGGTCACAATTCTACTTTAAGATAATGGCTATTTTGCTCTTCCTCGAAATATATTTTTTGAAACTGCCATCCCACTACGAAACACTGAAAATGGATAGCTATAAATATGCCTACACCAAAAATAAAAACTCAAAATCATCTCCTGATGTAACCAGGCTTAGGGAGTCTGGTTAAGCCACTAATGCTGCCACATGTCCCTTTTGATACCTTTTAACCATGGTTAAGATCCACCCACCCCTATGATTTACCCACCTATCCTTGGTTTTTAGAAAAAAATATTTTAAAAAATTTAACTATACGAGTAAGTGAAAGTTAACTGGGGTTAGATTTCTTTTTTAATTTTTTTTCTAAAAACCAACCTAAGAGTGGGTGAATCACAACCACAGTTAGTTTTTTTTTTTTTTGGATAATCAGTTATATCATTTATCTATTTATGTTGAATTAGTCTAAGGATACTCCCAAGGTGTACTCCCCTATATACTCCCAAATCCTAATCGTTTATCTCAATTATTAAATGGTTATGATTAAAGCTGACGTGGCATCAGAAAAGACAAAATAAGCAAATTCAAATCTTAGCCCTTAGTAGTTGGTTATAAACGGTTAGGATTATTGAGTATATTTGGAAGTATATTTAGGAGTACCCATAAACCAACTCATCTATGTTAGGGTCAGGGGTTATGTGGGTTAGAACTAAGGGTGGGCACTCATCGGCCACACCAGGCCTCGAACAAGAGTCACTCCTCCCCAAAGGAAAATACACTACCACTAAGACAAACCCAAGCATGTAATCATAACCACAGTTAAGGGGTATCAAAAGAGACACGTTACAGCGCCAGTGGCGTGAGGAGTAACCGGACTACCTTGAGTCCAGTTACAAGTGGAGAGAATCACGAGTCTATAAATAATGAACTCTTAATCTTTGAACTGGATATTAAAACGTAATTAGGTTGCTAAAATAACAAATTAACGAAAGCATCTTCTAATAGTGGCAACATGAATGCATGATTATGACCGTCGTTGCTAAAAGCATTAACGCACAAGAATCAAATGAGAGAATCAACTCAAACACGGCACTGTTATCTTCAACCACAGAACAGAACACACAACCCCACAAAAAAGGATTCTCTTTCCAACACTAACCACAGGATTCTCACTCCAACACTACTTTTCCAAGACAAAAGCTTCAAAAGAAGAACTAAAAGAGACTATGAGCCCCAAAACCTTAAAGACTTGATTTTGTAAGAAAGGGGCATCTTAAAAGTTGAAACAAACCCCTTTACATATCATTAAAAAAAAAAGGGGGCATTAGCCACATACTCATATTATTTATAAGTATTGTACACCCATACATGTACATATAAACAGTAAAACCAACCCAGCCATGGATAAACCCTAATGGTGAGTTAAGGCAAATGTTGTGTTTTTGTTCTTATTTGTATGAGATGATACGAGCACATATATATATATTATTTATATATATATACTTCATACTAATGAAGAGATTAGGCGCTGTTTAATGAAGTGGCCGAGGAGGGTGGTGTCTTGTTGTTGGACCAAACGAAGACCCTCCAAAAGGGTCGTTGCTTGCGTTTGGGACTCTGAGCCACAACCTCTGATTCCGACCTACTCAGCATCTCCCACATCACCTGCACGTCCTGGTATCCACATGTTTGTACATCATTGTGCAGCTTCAATAGTCCACCTCCTGCTCAAAAACAACAATTTGGGGGTATCTTAAGAGGCTTTCTCGATTCAATTATATATTTTCAATATATTTTTTCTTTTTTTTTAACATTTTAATTTTTAATACATCCCTTGTGGTTTGTGTTTCTGACTCTTAGAAATGGAACCCTGATTCTCAAAAAAAAAAAAAAAAAAATTGATCATTACAATGGAGTCTTAAGGGCATTGAATTAATGGGAAATCACCTTTTGGGTCTACCTACTACTTCAAACCTGCTAAAAAGATTATATAAATGCAGACGCAAGGTATAGAATCACTTTCACAACTCTCCACTTGGCTAGTGATTGTCAGCATCATCCAAAAATAAATATATATATTTTTCCTTTTCGACCTCTTTTACCTAAAATTTTATTATTATCTATTCCCAAAAAAAAAACAATGAATTTGAACGGTTCTCACTTCTCATCATAAGTAAGGATTGCACAAAGAGTATAAATCTCAATGCACCTTGCAACACCATAATAATTTTTTTTGTACCCTTATTATTTCTGTAAATTATTCTTAATATTTTAGAATAATTAACCTAAGAATTAAAGCACTCGCACCTTATATGGATGAAATTCTCCACCTTGTGGATAACCCATTAACTTTTCTAAACAAACTATTGTGGTCCTGCCCTGACCTCACAAATAATGGGAAGGCATCAATTACCTCTAACGGACCCTCGAGGTGGGTGCTCGGGCATCCACACACCATCCACCATCCAACATGTGGTGATAAAAATGGGAGAAATTATTTCACTTTCTCCCATGCTTTTTATTTGTCCCTACTTGATATCTCTCCCTTTTTTTTTATCACCACATGTTAGATGATGCGGGCTCTGGAAGTCGATTGGATCAGTTTCTCTAAGGCCGCCATCTTTATTATATCCTCTTTTTTTTTTTTTTATCACCACATGTCAGATGATGTATGGATTATCAAGCGCCACCGCGGGCATCCGCTAGGGATAATCAACAGCCTAATAGAAATAGGTATACACTTCTCCCCAAAATGGAGTAGCACTTGACAATGCCTTTTGGAAGGGTGGTTGGGGAATCTTCGTCTGATGAAGTAAGGGTGACATCACAAATAAACCCTAGCCTCTACAACCACTGATGTGGATTGTTGGTAGAAGCGCTCCACCTATCTAGTCCCCTAGGAAAGTCCAAGCGAAAATAATTAGTGATATTGTGACGGCCGTCTACACCCACACATTAATCCAATTGGACCCATTCTATTATATTCCATTCCACACTTCAGAAGCACCATGCTCACCCACTCTTTTTTTTTTTTTTTTTTTCTAGAATGAAACCTGCTTGTGCTAGAGGCAGTTTGTCCCCGTATGGGTGACCTGAGATCCATTCTCTTTAGTTGAGCTAGAGAGGTTGAATCGATTGGCTCAACGTCTTGCCAACACAGACCTAACATTCAAAAATAACCATATTCCCTACTTGCCTATTTTTTTTTGGTATAAAACAAATGACTTTGTGTATATATTTGAAGTGCTTATTAGAAAGAAATAAAAATTTTGCTGAATCCTGGGAATCAGTAGAAAATTATTAGAAATCGGTAAATAAAAATAATTTTCTTCCAGATAAAAATAATAATTATATTTTAAAACATCTTTAAAAAATAAATAAATAAAAAGAGAAATTTTCCGCCACTGGTAGTTGGCCTTTAACTCAGGAAACAAAAGTAAGAACTCTTGCTAACATGCATCAGAGGAGCATGGCGCTTATAATCCGATCGATCTAAATGATCTGTATCAAAGCACAGTTCATTAACAAAGATCGAATTCCCTAATCGCTTTGGCTTCGTTTAAGCGCCATGTACACGACAGCGCATGTTAGCTTCTCTACTCCACACTTCACTCTAAAGAAGAAGAAGAACAAGAAGAAGAAAAACCGAGTTGAAACTCAGAAGTAACTCACCGTTTTTCCGAGCCTTAACTCGAGCAGCAACAGAGACCCAAACTCTCCTCATGGGGAAGATCATCTTGTGCCACAAATCCATCAACCGATCCCCAACCCTAATCTTCACCTTCTTCCGCCGAGTCACCCCGAATCGGACCGCCAATACACGAAACCCGGCCAGAACTGTTCTCCAAATTCCCGAGTCACCAAGGATCTCTCAAGCCTCTCAATTCTCAAATAGAAACAGTTTTCGCCCAAATCGAGGCGATTCCCCAGAACACGTTTCTCAGTTCTCGCGCCAGGCGGCTCGTATTCGTACCTTCCAGCTCTCTGTTTTTTTTTACCGGATCGTCTATATAAGTGATACGGTGGACTGGCACGTGACGGTGAATAGTGGAACTTCATATTTTTCTCCAACCGCGACATGACAGGTGCTCTAACTCTTGTTGTCCTTGACGGTTCACCGTCTCAAACCGCTCCGATTCGACTACGACGACGTAGCGTTACTTTAGAATGGGAAACGTGTTCTTTTTTTACTGGCTCTTTGTTGCCGACGTCTTGACTTTTATTTCACACGTGTCTAGTTTAGGAAGAAAAGGAAGAGCATCTAAGATTCCTGTGGAGTTTGTTGGACCCTCTTTATATTTTTCAAATTTCGAAATATACTATTTTAATTCTTCTTCTTCGTCGGTGTCGGCGAACTTTTAACTGGTCCGGATTTCAACGATGAACCGTTTTAACTAGGGGTGAACCAGGGTTAATCCAATTTGGGTTAGTGCCTAAAACAAGAGGAGAATTGTTTGTGCTTGACCCAACAAAATTCTACTTTCAACTTTAACCTAACTTATGCATCATCCACTAAGCCTAACATGGGTTGATGCAGGGTTAGGTTTGATTGGTCGAGTGAGGCCGGATTGGGCTTGTACGATTTAGTTTCCGATTAAAGCTACTAAGATCCGTTTGGAAACTCTTATAGAATATAATATTTAAAAAAATAAACTTTGAAGAACAAGTTACATTACTTTTTTTAGATCAAAATAATCTATAAAGAACAAGTTATAATATTTTTTTTAGAGTTTGATTGTTTGATTAAAACTGAAAATTTTCTCAAATTTAATAATAATATTTATTTGAGGAGAAATAAGAGGGGTAGTGAGGGCATATTTGAAATTTCTTTTAAAAAAAACTAAGGATATAAAAGTCTAGTTTTAAGAATTTTTGTATGTATATATGTGCCAAATATCCTCAAAGCGCATCAGAGGTAAAAAGTTTAAAGAAAAAATGAGTCCTTGTATACTTATTACCTTAGAGGTAAAACCTCATCTTCTAAATTTTATTGACCTTCAACTAGACTTTAACCGAACACTCTAAAGTCTGAATAAGCTCTATTTTAATTTCAAATAAGCTCTAGCTATTTAGATCTATCAAATGCTTAGAAATAAACATGTCACTATAACAAATTTACCAAGCAGCGACTGAATAGTAGTAACGGAACATTTTCCGTCACTAATACATAATCTATAGTAACGGAAAAAGACGTCATCACTAATGGTCCGTCTCTACTGGGGAATTTAATTTTATCTAATTAAATTGAGTATTAGTGACGAAATTATTTCCATCACTAATATGGGTTACATACTAGTGATGGGAATATTCCGTCTCTAATAATATTAGTAATGGAAGTGAGTTATGGTGATGGACGTTTTTTTGTCACTATTCAGATTGACGTTATCACTGACAGAACAAATTCCGTCTCTAATGTTAAAATATTATTAGTGACAGAAATATTTCCGTCACTAATATCGATTACATAATAGTCACGGGAAAATTCCGTCACCATTCCTGTTATTAACGGAAGTATCACTACAACAAAACACCAGAATAGCAACGGAAAATTTCCGTGTCTAATATGAAATTTTTATGTCTAATACTATTAGACACGGAAATAATGACCGTGCCTAAACTGTGATAGTTGCTCTCGTCACTGATGATATTAGACACGGAAATTTTTTTTCGTTTCTAATAATATTATTAGATACGGAATTATTTCTGTGTCTAGTGATAAATATTCGTAAATGTAAAAACATAAATGAAGTCACAATTTTCCGTGTCTAAAAATAGTATTAGACACGAAAATATTTCTGTGTCCAATAATGTCAGCAACGGAAATAATTCTATGTCTAATATATGTTTGACACGGAATTTCGTCTGTGTCTAATACTATTATAATACATTACTATTTTATATCACCTTTAACATTAGAGACGGAAATAATTTCGGCTCTGATACTATTTTTTTTTCTTTACAACCAGTACCCTGAATCCCATGCCATAACCTGTTTTTCAAATACACATGTAAACTGTTTTCAAACATTTCAATAATGTAAAATATTCATATTCATATCCACATCCATATCCACATCTATTTCCATATACACATTCATATCAACATCCACATTGATATCTATATCAAAATGAGTATTCTTTCGACATCCATAACTATAAACATTAACAAGTGTCAATTGTCAATTGGAAATCATCAATCTAAAAGTCCGCAATACAGAAAAAAAAGTGAAGTGTGGTTTATAGTTATCACATGCCACCAAGCATGTGATAAAATATCTCTAATCAAGGGGGAACTCAGGAGGCTATGTGGCATCGTCATCACGAGGCGGGCGAAATTGGGATGGAGCACCTGGGTAGAACTGGGATGGAGCACCTGGGTAGAACTGGGATGGTCCCCCTGGGTGAAACTGGAATGGTCCCCCAGGGTGGGACTGGAATACTCCAGACTGGGATGGTGCATTGGGGAAGGATGGGTACACTCTTGTTTGGAAGAACCCTACAATCTCGGCCATCTACTACCGGTGTGTGGCCACCTCATCCTCCAACCTCGACACAGTCGTCCGGTGCGCTTCCTCCACTACCATTTGCGCAACCTCTGCCACCCGCTAACCAGTCTCAACATCTTGTGTCCTCTACCTCCAGTGATCTACATCTGGAGCGTGGAACTGCGAGGATGTAACACCCAGTCCAGAAGTGCGGACACACCCGTGTCCATCTTGACCCATCACTTGGGTGAATACCTCATTCTAGGCCGTGCTACTCTCGGTGCCCTCAGGGTGCTGGGTTGATCACTCAGTCATCTGCGTCTGCAGTTATAGATATATCCTCAATTATATTACGAGAGAGAAACCTAACAATAAAAACATAGTTTGCATGCAATGTCAAGAATAATGAATGAATAAAGCAATAAACATACGTGCAACTGTTGCGATGTCTGATTGACGAAAGTCCCATCTCGGCGTGTATGCAACACCCCAAACATATGGAGCCGGTCTGGCTCCAGCCTGTTCGGATGGTTTGCACACTTCATTAACAATTTGAGAGGGTATTAATAACTTCATAACAAAATTAATATCGAAAGTATTAATTGAAAGGGAAAACCCTAAATGATTGTGGGATAGCTATACCTTCGTCTCCCTGTAATGGGCATAAGGCCTCGTCCCAGCTGCGTGTGCCATAGTCAGCTGCGCTCGGTTCTACCTATTCCTGTCCTAGTAGCCTATTATTTACATGACGTTAGTCAGTTAGTATTGTGAGGGTATTGATGATAGAAGATTAAACCTGAAACTGTGTACATACTATGGCCTCTTCTGTTCTCCAGTGGTCCACAAGTGCCCTCCACTGGTCTAGTTGTACCCTATTAGACACATGAGCATACTGCACCTGTAGTGGGCGCTCCGGTTTGCATTTCCTAATGGGCTGCCCCAGTTTGTTAACTTTCACAACCTTCATGCCTTCTCCTGGGGGGGGCGGACTGGGCATCCTATTAGCACCCCTGGTGCATCTACGGGGTGCTGTGCAAGAAATATATTGCCGTAATCATACATAATAAACATGAAAATTGCAGCAATAGTCGTAAATAAATTATTGTTCAACGGAATATGTACCTGCTGCAGGCTCAGGTGCGTCCTGCTGGGGTGCCCCTGCCAGCTCCATCTTATGATCACCGGGTGAACCGGATCCTACGGGGGTCGATCACTGGTTGGGATGTACCAACCTCAGAAGAAGAGGAGGCCTCATAGTCCCTACTCATGCGTCTAAAATACGACTGCATCCTGTTATTACAGTGCAATATAGAAATATACGACATAATTAACATTTCAGAAATACTTGCACAAATTGCTAAAAATATGGAAGAAGAAGAATAACATAAAATATTTATTGGCAAGGTACTGTTTTTATTTTTATTTTCTGCTTCAGTTTTATAGTATTTAATTTTTTTTGTGTAATTGTCTTTTTGGTGGGTGTGTGTTGCTTTATTTAATATTCGATGTTTCTGGCATTGTAAATAGGATTGGATTATATTATCAGGTCATTTCTTGACATTGCCTATCACCACGCTTGCTTAAGCTTGGTCACAAGGTTAGAGGATAACACATCAGTATGTAATAGTGATCATATATGCTGCTTTGCTGCTCCCACTTTGTAATTTTCTATGGTGTTCTTTCGTTGTTCAATTATGTGAAAAAATCTCTCTTTGATTCTAAAAGAGGAATTGTAAGGAGGTACCTCTGATTCATTGACATTACCATCTATACAATAGACTTCATTATTGGTTCTTTTTGCATTTTGTGACCTCCTAAATAATGCATTGGATATGACGGTTAACCATCCAATGGTGTCCTCTCTTATGCAAGTTTGTATCCTACTACATTGTGTTTGTGCCATTGGTAGACCTCACCCTTAGTGCTTACCTAACATGTTCTTATTTAATGTTCCACTGATTTAGTTTTCTTGCTTTTTATAAGCTTTTTGATTATTTGATAGCTTAGATGCGTGTTCGCATGCCTATGGAAATCGTTCTGGATGTGATATATGACAAGTGGTTTACTGTGTAACATGGAGACCATTTGTTTTGCAGATCTCATTACAAGCCTTTTATGGGACACTTCCAATCATAAGGACAATTCTCAGTTGGGGAAAATATATCCTTAATTGGTGCATGGCATCAAGCCTTCTCAGCTCTTTGTCATGAAGCTGTAATGCATGCACGCACTATGGGATAATTCACTCTATGGGTTTGTTGATGTGGGAAGCATCCACGTTGTTACAACTTAATTTAATCCAAATTAATGGACATAAAATCAAGAGTAAAAATAATATACTTGCAAGTGCACAAGTAACACAGTTGATGTATCTGGTGAGCACAAGGTCGAATCCACAGGGATTGACTATTGTGCAACAAGAATTAAGGAAACGAAATCTAAAGAGAAGAGAAATTTAAAATCGGTTTTCCACTCAATGAGAATGGAGCAAAAATCATTGATAACTGTAAAGCAATGAAAAAGAGGTCTAAGGCTTCAGGAAAACCCACCTATCCCTCCTTATGCTTAGATTTGGATGAAAACACATCTAGAATTAAATAAGGATTTAATCTAGATGGAAAATTATACGATAAAACCACTGACCATTAACTTCAATTGAATAATTAGAGAAATTTGAAGAGTACTTTGTATCTAACTCACAGGGGATCCAAGCATTCCATATATCAGTAGATCATATGAAATCAAAGAGCATATAGAGAAGAACAATTAACCAAAATAAGAACTATTCAATTAAAATTAATGATCAAACCATCCACATCATCCACATAAATCGGAAAAAGGTTTCAAATCCCTAACCTTAGAAAGGTGTTTAGCCCACCATGATTGGAGTTGTCATCCTCCTTAATGGTGTTCCAAACACTACAATAAAATAACTCAAAAAAAAGCTAAAAGAAGAAGAGAGAAAAGAGAATGAGAAAAGATCAGGGAGCCCCAAAAGTCTCTCACTTTAGGTTTATATAGACTAAAGGGAAGAAGAGAAGTGAAAGAAAAACAAAAGAGAAACTTCTAATTCCAAAATTCCAACCAAAATTGCACTTCTCTCCTCTTGATGACATGTTTTGACCCCTTAAACGTTCGAATTAGGAGATTTTCATGAAATACAATTTTGTTTTCCTTTAAGTCTTCTTTCCAAAACATCAAACCTTGCCTTAATCCAAATTTTGAGTCAAAAGTTATGTCCAAATTAGTAAGTACTGTCTAGATTAAGCGGGAATCCGGGAAATCCTCATTCTTTGTTTGAGATTGGTTGCTAAATAATAGCACTCCTCTAACCATCCACGAAATTTCTTGCTTTTCTTGTAGATTTAGTTGACCTCCATTAAGCTCCTTGCTTGAATTCCAAAATCCACCCAAAATAAAGAGTTCTTGTGACCAAAATAGGCTTTCTCCTTTTTTCTGAAATAGAAACATCAATATAGCACACTTCTTCTTTCTAATTCAAGAGAGTTCCACCATTTTTATGCTAAAATCATATTAATCCATATCTTCCTAAGATTCTCCAGCCATGTTGTAGAATCTTTCTATACTTGGTCTTGGGCTTTGACTCTTTGACTTGAGACTTGGCTTCTTGGACTTTTGGCTTGGGCTTTGCTCTTTGGGCTCTAGCTCCTTTAGATCTTTGAGTTGAACATGGGTTATTTAAAACTTTGGACTTCTTGAATCCCGAGAGTAGTTTGGGGTTAGGATTCCTACAAAAAATAAATACACGTAATAAGTCTCTCTTAAAAATATTTTGCATACGGCCTTCCAAGACATGTATGAATACATGCAAATGTATCATGAAAATTAAGAGAAAGAGGACACCGCAATGGTGAGAAGAGAATACACCACTTTACGTGTAAAAATGAAGATATAAACCAAAGAAGTATGATAATGCTTATTTAAATGAGGATAATTAAGCAAAATTAAGCACTTATCAACACCCCCCAACCAGCATTTTGCTAGTCCTCGAGCAAAAAAATGTGAAGAAGCAATATCAAAATATCATCATTTCAATTCTATGAGACAATCAGAAAACTTTCATTATGCATGACAACCAAGAAATTTTGAAAGAATCTCAGTTCATCTCTCAGTAGCATCACCCATCTGTGACAATGATTTCAACTCAGATTTAAGAGGCAGAATATAGTCAATCAATTAATCAGGATAATAACTATAAAGCATGACTGACAATCCTCATTTTCAAAACAGATTTATCTTTTCAAAAAAATTGAAGAAGAACAAAAATTACTCATAATAAACTTCTTCATGTTGCACATTCAATGCATCAAATTTAGAATTATTAGGACACTGGTTTTCATTATATTTCAGCCATATATTCCAGCATTGTAAATAAAGTCCAAATCACTAAGTCACCATTTAGAAATTTATTTTTTTATTTTTTTATTTTTTTATTTTTTGGAAAAGCCACTCAAAAGGAGTGGGGGGTTTGGCAGACCCCTACCTGTTTATTAATAAGAAAAATGGGGGGGGGGGGGGGACAAAAAACCTTACCCCTACAAAAACACAACCAGGGGGGGACATAAAACCTAACCCCTGGTAAGACATTACAAGGGGGGGACATAAAACCAAAACCCCTTAAGGAACACAAAAAGGCAGGGGAATTAAAAACCCCCAACCTAATACAATGACACAAGGAAACAAAAATAAGAAAAAACATTATGATCTTCTGATATTCCCTATACCCAATTTATCCAGGAAAAGAAGAGATTAGAGCCTAGGCGGTTAGAAAATTTTGAGTGCATGTGCAATCTGACAACTATCCAAAGTATCGATTTCCTTAAGCAGAGCTAACTTTTTAATCACCACAGAATGGTCGGGTTAGCCTAAGGATCTGATTCAAAACTAAGCTAATCTGTCCAGGATCACGAAAGTTGTGGATATTCACCTTAATACCTCATGGGCTTTATCTGTGATATTCCAGTTTATTCGCTTTTTTACAATGACGGCTTTCACCCAACTTGTTTTAACAAGGTCATAGCAAAACAAACTGATATTTCAACATTGAGAGCACATTTTCAAATGTCCATATCCTTTTTCTTTCTTTCTTTCTCTTCCTTTTTTTTCCTTTTTTTTTTTTTTTTCAAAGACCTGACAAGAGGTAGCCCTTTTCAAAGTACCTGGTCAAATTCACTGGTTTCTTTCCATAACTTCATCATAACCCAGTTCTGTTTTTCTTCTTACCAGCAAACCAAGTGAACAAGATAGTCATAGTTCATCAGACTTGGTTTCTCCCTATATTCCAGACAATTATCAAGTCAACAACTACCAAATTCAACCTAGCTCCAGATATTGAGTCAGATGTGTAGTGAAGGTCAAAAATTCAGCAATTTATAATTTTCACTAACTGAGAATTAGTAACAAAGACTTTTCATTTTAAACAGCTGGAATTGAGCTTCTTAAAGATTTTCACCGTGTGCCTTTATAATCCAAAATTCAATAGCTCAATAGATAAAAGGCAAGGAAGAAATAGACAGTAGCCAGGAGAAAAACACAAATTTTTTATTTTTTTTAAATTTTTTTTTTTTTGTAAAGGAGGAATGTGATGGTCTACTATTAGCAGAGATTATCCCAACAATAAAGCACAGATCTACACCCCCCAACCTAAATCGAACATTGTCCTCAATGTTTCAAATAGAGATTTATATGAAATATAACATTGAGAGATCAAAAAGAGATAGAGGGTATGAAACATCATAGGGATATGAACTGATCAATCAAAGCAAGTAAAAAAAATAAAAATGCATAATATACACAGAAGTTCTTCTCAAGTGAGAGAAATGATCAATCAGGATAAACGGGATCTTCCAGAGTTGTGGACTCAACATCTGGGGTGAAATTCTCCAAAAACGGTTTCAATCGTTGACCATTGACTTTAAAAACATTACCGTTTTCAGGATTCTCAATCTTGACAGTTCCATAAGGCTAAACAGTTTTCACAATGAAAGGGCCTGTCCAACGAGATCGAAGCTTACCAGGAAATAGATGCAAACGAGAATTATACAAAAGAACTTTTTGAGAAGGCTCAAAATATTTTCGAAGAATATGCTTATCATG
This sequence comes from Tetracentron sinense, assembly GCA_015143295.1. Taxonomy (NCBI): domain Eukaryota; kingdom Viridiplantae; phylum Streptophyta; class Magnoliopsida; order Trochodendrales; family Trochodendraceae; genus Tetracentron; species Tetracentron sinense. The sequence continues at coordinate 36,957 of JABCRI010001053.1, read as the reverse complement.
AAAAACCTTCATTCTTTCCTTGTAAATTTTGGCACTCTCGTAAGCATCATTTCAAATTTCGTCCAACTCATCCAGTTGGAGTTTGCGAAGCGAGCCTGCTTTCTCCAAATCAAAATTGAGTGTCTTTATCGCCCAGTAAGCCTTGTGTTCCAATTCAACATGCAAGTGACAAGCTCTTCCAAAGACAATTCGATATGGAGACATTCCAATCGGGGTTTTGAAAGCTGTACGGTAAGCCCATAGCGCATCGGTTAGTCGTAATGACCAATCCTTACGGTCTGGATTTACAGTTTTTTGTAAAATATGTTTAATCTCCCGATTAAATATCTCCACTTGTCCACTTGTTTGTGGGTGATAAGGGGTAGAAACTTTATGGGTTATCCCATATTTTTTCATCAAGGCCTCAAAAGGCCGATTACAGAAGTGCGTACCCCCATCACTGATAATAGCTCGAGGTGTTCCAAACCTTGATAAAACTTTTTCTTTTAAAAATTGCAAGACCGTTTTGTGGTCATTGGTTTTGCTTAGAACAGCCTCGATCCATTTTGACACATAATCAACGGCTACTAAGATATAAAGATACCCAAAAGAAGGAGGGAATGGTCCCATGAAATCGATGCCCCAACAGTCAAAGACTTCAATAATCAAAATTGGGTTGAGAGGCATCATATTCCGACGGGAGATTCCTCCTAATTTTTGGCAACGCTCGCATGCTTTGCAAAACTCATTAGTGTCCTTAAAAAGAGTGGGCCAATAAAAACCGCATTGCAGAATTTTTACGGTAGTCTTTTTGGCTGAAAAATGACCACCACATGCTTCAGAGTGACAAAAAGAGATGACATTCAGGTGTTCAGAATCAGGCACACATCTCCTAATAATTTGATCAGAACAATATTTAAACAGATAAGGATCATCCCAGAAAAATCTACGTACCTCGGTCAAAAATTTCTTTTTATCTTGTTGTTTCCAATGAATAGGAAGGTTACCTGTAACAAGATAATTCGCAATATCCGCAAACCAAGGTAATTGGGAGACAGCAAAAGTTGCTCATCGGGGAACGTGTCTTTGATCGGCATTGTCTCCAAGGAATCAGAGAGCACAAGACGGGATAAATGATCAGCCACTACATTTTCTACTCCTTTTTTATCTTTAATTTCTAAGTCAAATTCCTGGAGCAGAAGGATCCACCTAAGGAGTCTTGGTTTAGCATCCTTCTTAGAAAGAAGGTACTTTAAAGCTGCATGGTCAGTGAATATAATAATTTAAGATCCAATCAAGTAAGATCGGAACTTGTCAAGTGCAAAGACTACGGCTAGGAGTTCTTTTTCTGTAGTAGAATAGTTCATCTGAGCACTGTTCAAGGTCCTACTTGCATAGTAAATGACACAAGGCTTCTTATCCTTGCATTGCCCTAGCACGGCCCCAACCGCATAATAACTAGCATCACACATGATTTCAAATGGTAAACACCAATCAGGTGGTTGCATTATAGGAGCAGAAGTCAACATGCCTTTCAGCTCTGCAAAAGCTTCCTGGCATGCTTTAGTCCACTCGAAGGAGTTTTCCTTTGATAGAAGGTTACACAATGGTCTAGATATTGCACTAAAGTCTTTAATAAACCTTCTGTAAAATCCTGCATGACCTAGAAAAGATCTAATGTCCTTAATGGTCTTTGGGGTGGGCAAATTGGCTATCAAATCAATTTTGGCTTTATCTACTTCGATTCCTTGGGAGGAGACAATGTGGCCAAGCACGATCCCTTTAGAGACCATAAAATGACACTTCTCCCAATTCAGAATGAGGTTTTTCTCCTCACATCTAACCAAAACATTCTTTAAATGAAACAGACAATCATCAAAAGAATCACCAAACACAAAAAAATCATCCATAAACACTTCAAGAAAACGCTCTACCATATCGCTAAATATACTCAACATGCATCTTTGGAATGTGGCAGGAGCATTACACAACCCAAATGGCATCCTTCGATAAGCAAAAGTGCCGAATGGACATGTAAAAGTGGTCTTTTCTTGATCCTCAGGTGCAATTTCTATCTGATTATAACCGGAGTACCCATCTAGGAAACAATAAAATTTATGACCAGCTACTCTTTCTAAAATTTGGTCCATGAAAGGCAACGGGAAATGGTCTTTCCTAGTCACTGAGTTCAACTTCCTATAGTCAATGCACACTCGCCAACCAGTTGTGACTCTAGTTGGGATTAATTCATCATTAGCATTCTTGACTACAGTTATACCAGATTTCTTAGGTACCACTTGGGTAGGACTTACCCACTGACTATCAGAAATAGGGTATATGATCCCTACATCCAAAAGTTTTAGGACCTCTGCTCTAACCACATCTTTCATATTGGGATTCAGCCTGCGCTGCATCTCTCTAGAGGGTTTAGCATTATCCTCCAAATATATCCTATGGGTACAAATTAAGGGACTGATTCCCTTAATATCAGCTATGGTCCACCCTATTGCACCTTTGTGTTCTCTAAGAACATCAATTAATTTTTCTTCCTGAGTCTCATTCAATTGTGAGGAGATGACCATTGGGAATGTCTCTGCTTGTCCCAAAAATGCATATTTGAGATCAGCTGGCAAAGGTTTCAACTCAAGCTTTGGTGTTTGGATACTTGACGGGAGGGGTAGGGTATCGCGAGGTGGCAATTCCTCAAAACGTGATCTCCACTTGTTAGTATCTAACACCGGAACAGATTCCAACAAAGAGTTTACAGAATTAATTAAAATGTCCTCATTAAAATCATTAAAATGTGCCAAACAAGCTTCTAGAGGATCAGAAAAAGAAGATTGAAGAAATTGGTCTTTCACAAGAGTTTCAATCAAGTTTACTCCATGCACATCATCATCATCCCCAGGTTGTTTGCAGATATTAAAAATATTTAATTCCAAAGTCATGTTGCCAAACGAGAGTTTCATGACACCATTCCTGCAATTGATCAAAGCATTGGAGGTTGCAAGGAATGGGCGGCCTAAAATAACAGGAATTTGAGTGCATGCATTCAACACAGGTTGTGTGTCCAAGACAATAAAATCAACAGGAAAGTAAAATTTGTCTACTTGGACCAACACATCCTCAACTACCCCTCTCGGTATTTTCACTGAACGGTCAGCAAGTTGGAGTGTTACCTTAGTGGGCTTTAGCTCACCAAGACTCAACTGCTCATACACCGAGTAGGGTAAGAGGTTAACACTAGCCCCAAGGTCAAGCAAAGCTTGCTCTATCCTGAAGTTCCCAATAATACAAGAAATTGTTGGGCATCCTGGATCTTTGTATTTGGGTGGGGTATTATGTTGAATGATTGCACTCACTTGTTCTGTTAAGAAAGCTTTCTTTTGTACATTAAGCCTACGCTTGACTGTACATAAATCTTTTAAGAATTTGGCATATGATAGAATTTGTTTGATAGCGTCTAACAAGGGGATGTTGATCTTTACCTGTTTGAAGATTTCTAATATATCAGCATTATGGACTAACTTTTGAGGAGGTTGTAACCTTTGAGGAAAAAGAGCAGGTATCGGACATTGCAAAACCATATCAGATTTGGACTTAACAAGTTCATCATCACTCTTTGATTTTAAAGATTCCTCAGGTTTGTGAACCTTCTTTGGAATATCTTTATCAATTATTTTTCCATTTCGTAGAGTGGTAATGGACTTGATATGTTCCTTTTGGGAATCTGAAGAATTTGAATTACTTACCTCAAATTGACCTCTATGATTTGGTTGAGGTTGAGCAGGAAATTTGCCCTTTTCTTGAAAGCTCAACGAAGAGGTCAATTCTTTGACAGAATTCTTCAGATCATTGATAACTTGCATTGTCTGATTATTAATGTTTGTTTGACCTTGCATGAATTGTTGCAACGTCTCCTCAAGGGTCTTCTTATGTGGAGGCACATAAGGAGTATGAGTGGAAGGCCCCTGAGGAGGATTGTTTGCTGTAGGACCATTTTTCAAACTAAAGTTGGGATGGTTCCTCCAACCAGGATTGTAAGTTTCCGAGTAGGGAGAAGAAAAAGGCCTTTTATAGGTGTTCATGACATTTGCTTGATCATGTAACACCTCTTGAAAAGCTGGGATTGTCGGACAATCCTGAGTTCGGTGTACATTAGTCTCGCATATGCCACAAACATCTTCCACTTTTTCAGTGGCCTTAATTGAGTTTACTTTCATAAGTTCTATGGCTTCTACTTTTCAGGTCAAACTGGCTATTTTGGCATTCACATCATTATTCTCTTCTTTCAGGAGGTACATACCTCCCTTAGTCATGGCATTAGGCTTGGTCTTATCTGACCTATCAGATCTATCAGTGTTATCCCAAGATTGGGCATTTTCAGCTAATTGGTCAAAATAATCCTAAGCCTCTTCGGGATCTTTATTTAGAAACTCACCATTGCACATCATCTCTACAAACTGGCGCATTTGAGAGGTTAAACTTTCATAGAAGAAACTAACGGTGCGCCATGTCTCGTAGCCATGATGGGGGGGCAAGTCAACAATAATTCTTTGAAACGTTCCCAACATTGGAAAAAAGTTTCATTCTCCTTTTGGGAGAAATTCATGATGTTCCTCCTAAGAGTATTAGTCTTATGGGTAGGGAAGAATTTTTTTAGAAACTCCCTGGTCAGTTCTTGCCATGTGCCAATGGATCTTGGCTTTAGAGAATTTAGCCAATTTTTGGCATTCTCTTTTAAAGAGAAAGGGAACAATTTTAACCTAACCACATCATCACTAACATTTTGATTGCGCAAGGTTGCACAAACTTCATCAAATTCTTTCAAGTGTAGGTAAGGTCTTTTTCACTCCCGGTTTTAAGTCAAAAGTATTTACATTAGTGGGAAAAACCATACAAGACGGAGAACTCGTCCTTGTTGGTTGCAAATATTCACGCAAGGTCAGCATTGGTGGATTATTATGAACTCCATTATCCCCCTGATCACTTTCATTGTCAGTCATAGTGTCTGGTGAATAAGAATGATCAGAATCTTCAAACAAGTTATTAGACAAGTCTTCAATCTCAAAGTCTGTTCTCCTCAAGCGGCTTGTGTGATCTCGATTCCACGTGATCATACAAATGAGAGAACTCAAAGGGAAAGTTAGGGATTCAAACAAGAATGCATGCACCTCCTACAAGTCTTCTATACGAACAAGCTAGCTAAAGGGGCGACAGAGGAGGCATTTATACAGAGTATACGCCGAGCTTCCCCACTAGGTTGTAAGTTGACAGTAGATGTAAGATAAGTAGGAGAATAACGAGAGTGAAGGAATGAGTTTACCAGAAGTGAAGAAATTCCTGAACTTAGGCAAAGCAATGTCTGTTTCCAAGTAGGCAAGCAATAGATGTACCTGTTTTACACGAGCAATATCAATCCGCTTAATTACCTGCCGTGGGAGGGTGCACGGAATTCCAACCTTCCACCTATGTTATATATTTCTTTCAAGCAAGTTAATTGACTTCCTACCGTGGGAGGGTGCACGGAATTCCAACCTTCCACTAAAAATAAAAAAATAAAAATTCAGACTTTTTTTTTTTTTTTTTCAATCAAGTTAAAAAGCAAGAAAATAGAAGTTAGAAGTTAAAAGTTAGAAGCAAGAAAGTAAAAGTTAGAAGTCAGGTGCAGAAAGTAAAAGTTAGGAGTTAGAATTAGAGGGAATGGGGAATGGGAGAATTTCGTGACCCGTGTTCTCGTCACACGTTGCAATCCCCGGCAATGGCGCCAAAAACTTGTTACAACTTAATTTAATCCAAATTAATGGACATAAAATCAAGAGTAAAAATAATATACTTGCAAGTGCACAAGTGACACAGTTAATGTATTTGGTGAGTACAGGGTTGAATCCACAAGGATTGACTATTGTGCAACAAGAATTAAGGAAACGAAATTTAAAGAGAAGAGAGATTTAAAATCGGTTTTCCACTCAATGAGAATGGAGCAAAAATCACTGATAACTGTAAAGTAATGAAAAAGAGGTCTAACGCTTCAGGAAAATCCACCTATCCCTCCTTATGCTTAGATTTGGATGAAAACACATCTAAAATTAAATAAAGATTTAATCTAGATGGAAAATTATACGATAAAACCACTGACCATTAAATTCAATTGAATAATTAGAGAAATTTGAAGAGTACTCTGTATCTTACTCACAGGGGATCCAAGCATTCCATATATCAATAGATCATATGAAATCAAAGAGCATATAGAGAAGAACAATTAACCAAAATAAGAACTATTCAATTAAAATTAATGATCAAACCATCCACATCATCCACATAAATCGGAAAAAGGTTTCAAATCCCTAACCTTAGAAAGGTGTTTAGCCCACCATGATTGGAGTTGTCATCCTCCTTAATGGTGTTCTAAACACTACAATAAAATAACTCAAAAAAAAGCTAAAAGAAGAAGAGAGAAAAGAGAATGAAAAAAGATCAGAGAGCCTCAAAAGTCTCACTTTAGGTTTATATAGACTAAAGGGAAGAAGAGAAGGGAAAGAAAAACAAAAGAGAAACTTCTAATTCCAAAATTCCAACCAAAATTGCACTTCCCTCTACTTGACGACATGTTTTGACCCCTTAAACGTCCGAATTAGGAGATCTTCATGAAATACAATTTTGTTCCCCTTTAAGTCTTCTTTCCAAAACATCAAACCTTGCCTTAATCCGAATTTTGAGTCAAAAGTTATGTCCAAATTAGTAAGTACTGTCCAGATTAGGCAGGAATCCGGGAAATCTTCATTCTTTGTTTGGGATTGGTTGCTAAATAATAGCACTCCTCTAGCCATCCACGAAATTTCTTGCTTTTCTTGTAGATTTAGTTGACCTCCTTTAAGCTCCTTGCTTGAATTCCAAAATCCACCCAAAATAAAGAGTTCTTGTGACCAAAATAGGCTTTCTCATTTTTTCTAAAATAGAAACATCAATATAGCACACTTCTTCTTTCTAATTCAAGAGAGTTCCACCATTTTTATGCCAAAATCATATTAATCCATATATTCCTAAGATTCTCCAGCCATGTTGTAGAATCTTTCTATACTTGGTCTTGGGCTTTGCTCTTGGGCTTTGACTATTTGATTTGAGACTTGGCTTCTTGGACTTTTGGCTTGGGCTTTGCTCTTTGGGCTCTAGCTCCTTTAGATCTTTGAGTTGAACATGGGCTATTTGAAACTTTGGACTTCTTGAATCCCGAGAGTAGTCTGGGGTTAGGATTCCTACAAAAAATAAATACACGTAATAAGTCTCTCTTAAAAATATTTTGCATGCGGCCTTCCAAGACATGTATGAATACATGCAAATGTATCATGAAAATTAAGAGAAAGAGGACAACGCAATGGTGAGAAGAGAATACACCACTTTACTTGTAAAAATGAAGATATAAACCAAAGAAGTATGATAATGCTTATTTAAATGGGGATAATTAAGCAAAATTAAGCATTTATCATTTATCTAATAGTTTATAAGTATTATAAGTATGATTTTTAAAAGGTAAGGTACGCTCAACTGTTTTTATAGAATATGAGGAGAATAGTTTAAATGTACCTAGTCTGTAGATTTCTTCTACTGCTACCTTAGGTATATTCCAATTATCTAATTCGGATTCACTATTCACAAACATGTTTTCTTCACATTTCATTATATTATCTTGACTGTTGACTTCTTGAGAGGACATGCTTCAGGGGAAGAGATGATGATTCATCTTACTCTCTCTCTCTCTCTCTGTCTCTCTCTCTCTCTCTCTCTCTCTCTCTCTCTCTCTCTCTATATATATATATATATATATTCTCGCATTAATTTTTAAAATCTTACTGCAATTTTCATAATATTTTCAAAATGAGTGGGCATGCATCCGGAGGTCCTAACATCTTCCCTCACTCCTTCCGTCCTTCACCTTCTACATACTGTTTAAAACCGGTATGAAATTAGAAAATACTTTTTTATCAGGGTAAAAGTAAAAAAAATGAAGAGATTAAGGGTCTAATCAAAGCAAGAAGCATTACCACATTCTTTAAGTTTATATGGCCACTTTGCTAAGAGATGCCATACGTCTATACAGCTACCAGGAAAGAACTTTAAAATATAAAATCTACAGTTTTCTGATTTATGGGTGTGTGTGTCTTTCAATGTGCTCTACAATTTATAGTCATTGAAACTAATAAGTAGATAATATGTAATATAGATACATGGATATTTTCATCTATGTTGTTTAAATCTTACAAACATGCAATCAATAGTTCTCATTAAATTGTTAGACGGTAGCGTGTACGATGTGGCAGAAAGGGGAGGGGTGAATTTTCTTAAGTGCATTGTGTTGATATATTTCTAATTTGGGCAGGCATGGAGCCATTGGGAACTTGATGGCGGCCTATTGCATGGGAGTTTACACTTTTGGAGGAATACTTGCATATATAGTAGCATTAAGGATGGATGGAAACTCCATTCTCCCTACGTGCCAAAAAAAGTGGCACTAGTGCATGTATCAGAATATGAGTCAAGGATTAAAAATACGGTTTTGTGAAAAGTATCGGTCCCAACCGAAACTTATTAGAATCGGTTTCAGATGATACATACATTCCTTTTTTTTTTAATCTAAAAATGAAATCAAAATTTCAAAAAATCAATGAGTTATAGGAACCAAATATAAAGTCAAGGGAAGTGACTCAAAGACAAAGTAGCAAACACAATTACAATTACACAATGTATTAAAAAACTAGATGTATCGCCCATTTTGTATCAGTATAAAATATAAATATCGTATAGGGGGTTAATGAAACCTATACGTATCGCCCGTTTTGTATCGGTTTCAACGAATTTTATTTATATGAACTGAGTAGAAGAATTGTCTTGCTAAGAGAAAGGGTATGAGCTCCAAGAATAGCCCACATGTCAGACATTGTGTCCCCATGAACATGGGAAAGCTCCCATAATGACACATGATACAAGAGGTTGCGAACCCCCAAGAGATTAGAGAGCAGCCTCATCACAGACTCATAGGTTGCACTATGTTATAGGACATATAATTTCTTGATTAGGTTGCATGCGCCTAAACAGGATAAATTAAAACACATAATATTACATATACAAATAGTGCAACCACATAGGGACAGAGTTTCTAAACCCTAAATTAAAAAGTAAATGTGTTAAATAAAACCATCATAAAATGACTCATAGATGATTTAGAACAACAATGAGTCACTAATACCATCATAAAATGACTCATAGATGGCCACCTTTCTCGCATTTTCGAGAGTCAATATGTTTCAAATTTTCAATATGTTTTGATAGAAGTCCCTACTCCAAATTCAAAACCTTTTAAAAATTATACATAAGCACATTCAAGATGCCACAAGAAAAACAGATATGCAATCCTACTATGAGGGTGGAGTCAAGAACCTCTACATCTGTCTGTGCTGCTTCAAGTCTCCCATCCAAGGAATTACTGTCACCACATACTCCAAGGCCTTGATCAGTGGATCTGGCTGCCATAGGAGAGAGACCAACACAACTTTTAACAGTTCAATGAAAAGATCACTTAATCTATGTGGGAATCCAGGATACAAGGAAAAGATTGATCCAGAAGAAGGTTACCGTTATTTCTTTTAATGATAAGGTCATGCGTTCAAGTGCAAAATCCAATAGGTGAACTTTTGCTTCGACAATCTGCAAACAAACAGATATTCCTAAGAATTCAGTTAAGGCTTTGAACTAACCCCATATCCCATTCTGCTAACTATAGAAAAAGCAACTAGCAAAGTCCCATAACATTAATATTGTAATAAGGGCAGGAGATAAATTGGCAAGAGGGAAAGCTCAAACTTTTAACCCAACCTAGGTTTACCAAATCAATGCCCTATGCTCATCGACCACTCCCAACATCTTAAAATAAAGCAGGACATTTACTATATTTTGATAAGTTAGTACACTTAAATACCTGACCAATTTTGAAAAACAACGAGGGATCCAAAGTGGCATCCCATGACACTTCCGACTGGTGAATCAGTGCAGGTACTCCTTCAACCTTCATGAGTATATTTAGGTCAAATTTTGATGGAGAAAAATCTGGCAAGAAAATAGTTTAATGAGAAACATAAGCAACATAAGCTTCGATTTATCTCAACAAAGATACCAAAATAAGTTATCTTTTTGATGCAACATTTCACAACATAACACTGAGCTTAGCCTGCATACAGGAACCTCGTAAGAACTCAGAGCTTATATGTTTTTTTCATATGAGCAATGAGTAACAAATATTAGAATGAAGTACGTCTTTCAGTTACTCAGATTATAAAGGTCCCCAGAATTCTTTATAGAGTAACTCAATAAAACAAGGATGTACTTTAGTTTTAGAAAATAGAGTGTCTTTCGGACAGGAAAACATCAATCTCAGAGAAAAGAGAGCTCTAGGTTCTCGTGGAAAAGGACCTAAACAATTTGCATAATGTCGAAAGACATCTCTTAGAGAAAAGAGAGCTCTAGAATCACTTGCTGCTCTCAAGACATCTCTTCAATCTCAGACACAAAGACACTTATAGAGCAGTCAGGTATATTTGTAACTTCTAATCATGACTCTCCTCATTTATCCACTCAAAGGATCATCGATTCTGGAATCTTTGCTCATATGATTGGCAAGAGATGGTTTTCTTTCCTATGATACTTCTACCAATATTAAACTTGCCAATAGTACCTTGTCTAATTCTACTGGTAAAATATATAAACTCTCATCTTTTCTATTTGTTATTCATGTGCCTTGTTTTCCTTCAAGCCTTCTTTCTGTGAGTAGTATTACTGAACAGTTGAATTGTAGTGTAACTTTGCTTCTTACTCGTAATGTTTTCCTAATTGTGGCCAAATTTGGGGAACAATCTCGTTGGGTCCCGAAGGACGTCAACTCGTCAAGGGTTTCCCATGATGTGGGGATGTGGAAGGGGATCATTGCAGTTTCTCGATTAGTTGTTCCATATTTTGAGTTTAATGTGGGGATGGGTTAGAGGTTAGGTTTCGGAAGGATGTGTGATATAGTGCCACGAAACCTCAGGATGACTCTCGTATCATCTTCCGTTTAGCTGTCGATAGGAATGAGTCTATTGGGGATTACATCGATAGGGGGAGTGTTGGGGTGTTATGGGGTCCTAAGTTGAGACGGAGGATAAACAATTGGGAAATTGATGAGTTCGGTATGCTTTTAGAACGTCTGGGGGTTCTGTTAGCCTAACTGTGCTGCTCGGATAAGTTTTGGGCAACTAGTTAGGGGTTATCATATAATTTGCTTTCATTCTGTAAATTTTTGTAAATTTTTGAGTATGCCACTTGTAAATTTTTGTCCAGAATTGAGTGAAATTGTTTTTTATGACTGTCTTTTTGTAAGTATTTATAGTTATAGGGGGAATAGTCTCATTCCTCTTTCGTAATCCTTCTCAATTCAATTCTTTTATTCATAAAAAGAGTTAAATATAAGTCTTATATATGAATTTTATAAGTACTAGTTAGTATTAAAACTGGTAACTACTCTATTTCTAATGAGGAAGACAAATATGTTTGGAATTCCACCTCAGAGATTTCTTTGTTCAATCTACTTGGGATATAATGAGGGATAAAAGGAATGAGTTAGAGTGGATGAAATTTGTCTGGAATCCGATTGTCCCTACTAAAATTTGTGTCTTTTGCTGGAAAATTATGCATCGTATCATTCAAACTAATATGACAATTCAAAAGATTGGTATTCTAACGGTTAGTAAATATTGCAGTTGCAATTCTCCTTGTGTTGAGAGTACTAACCATCTTTGAATAATAGTGAGCTTGTTTCTTTAGTTTGGAAATATTTCTCCTCCTGGTGCTTCATTTATTACAACAATCTTGATTCTATCCAATATACCTTAACAAGGTGGTTTAGAGCAACTTCTTGTAGAAAAAATGATCTTTTCATCCTCAGTACATCCTTGATTGTTTGGAAAATTTGGATAGAGAGAGATGCAAGAGGAAACATGATTTTATATCGCGTAATGCTAGATTTCTCATTGGCTTCATCCCTAAAAAAGTTTGTGCTATCCACTCCTTTTACGAGAATAAGCATTTTGATTTATCTCCCTTATTCCTTACTTGAGCATTTTCTCTCAGTAAATTCAGGGTGCTTCTTGTTAAATGGATATATCCTCCTCGATCCAAATTTATATTGAATGTTGATGGTACGTCCAACGGTAATCCTAGTAATACGGGAGGAGGGGGTATCATTAGAGATCACAATGGTAATTTTGTTGCTTACTTTTTCTTTCACTATGGTAGTTGCTCTAACTACATTTTGGAAACTCGTGCCCTTTTATATGGGTTATATCTTTGTAAAAGTCTTCATATGTTCAATGTGATTATTGAATCGGGTTCTAAGAGTGGTTGAAGAGTGGGATGACAAAGTTTCAGGACCTTGGAAAACTTGGTATTGGAATAAACAGATTAAGACTCTTGTGACAGGTAGTTTTTCTCTCCATCACATCTATTGGGAAGCTAATTCAATGGCTGATGAGTTGGCTAATCTTGGGTGTGAAAGAATGGCTTCGGATATTTTTCATATGCATGATAATATTCCTAGGAAAATTAAAGCTCTGATTCTGCTAGATAAAATAGGTTTAGGGAGTCTTAGAAATGTTAGAATCTAATTTTTCTGTTTTCTTGAGTCAGTACGGGTAAGGTTTTATGTCCCCCCTTTTTAATTTTTGTTTGGATTTTTGTAGGGGTAAGGTTTATGTCCCCCCTTAGTCTTTGTAAGGGTAAGGTTTTTTTTCCCCCCCCCCCCCCCCCAATTTTTCTTAATTAATAGACTGGTAGGGGTCTGCCAAACCCCACTCCTCCTAAGTGTTTTTTTTTTTTTTTAAAAAAAAATGTTTTCTTGAGCTTTAAATCAACAAAAAATAATATTTGTCTTATGGGATTTTCATGGTGGTTTATTCCAAGGATCATGGTAGTTTATCATCCGACTTATTTATGGTGGAATGTGGATAATTCCATTCAGATTAGCACCCTCAATTGGTAACTTTTGCTTGTTGATTTCACATTCTTTTATTGATTATATGCTTTCCTTAGTTCTATCTAATTTCCGAATCTGGTTCAGCCTTTTAGCACCCATAAGTTCATAGTTCTTTTATTGATTACTTCTTTGTTCACAGACTTTGAACTCCATTCTTCACCTAAATAGATTTTTTTTTACCCGTTACCCCTTCTTGATCTCTTTAGTATCTTTTAGTAAATTTCCATTTTTTGTCTAGTGTCAGAAAATATTAAATTTACTACTTATAATAAGGTCCACTAGTACAATCATAGTAAATTCTGAATATACTACTCATAGTAATCCCAACTTAAATATTTATAGTTATTTGGGTTCTTTTTCCCTCTAACCCTAGTTAATAATATATCCCTAAAATCCAATTCATTAGCCCCTCTTTATTCCATATCCTTCAAATATTAACTTCTTGAAATCCTAATTCTACATTCAAATCCTTACATCCCCAGTGTCCTTGAATTATTAGTCCATAAGCTATAACTCTACTTTCCACTTATTCCAACCCAACCATCATCACCACCATCCCAACTATTTGGAGTCGGCTACATAATTCAACATTTTTGGGGTTTATTTAGCATTTTTATTATTATTTATTTTTCTTTTCTTTTACAAGTCAATTTGTTGTGTATCAGTCATCCCCCAAGCATAAGACATTTATCATGCCGGTCAGTCAACGCTAATGTTTAATTTCACAGTTCTTCCTAAGACGAATTTCAAAGCACACACACAATCATTTAAAACATCAAAACAAGTTCAAGTCACCTTGAAATCAAGACGTACCTGCAAATGAAGAACATCTGCTAATGGCTTCTTCTTCAAGTGAGGGCCAGTTAAAAGCTGGGACGGGGTTTGTCCAAAGTAAGCGATCTGGTCTTGTGTAGCACGTTGTTGTACATATTTCAGGGAATGAACATACGAAACTAATCTGCAAATTGAAAGGACAACATAGCAGAGGCAAGTAGACTTACTGGGTCTGTGATTTTATCAATGTCAACTGTCCCTTCATAAGCTAAGTAAAAGAACACGTTATTTGCCATTATAGCTTCTTTTCCTCGCTGCTTATATCTGAAGGTTCCAGTTCATTAATCTAGATATTAGTTTAACGAAAAGTGAAAAAAATAATAAATTTCTTGACATAAGTCATATCCTTCTTCTGAAAAAATGGAACAAACTGGATGACCAGAAAGGAGAACAGAGAATGATGGTAACGGATAAAAAATCTTTTTAAAAAACTAGACTTGCCCAAATATGAGGTTGATCCATTCATGCAAATGTGCAAAAACATGCTCACTCTCTAGAGCCATTCGGTGCTTATGCATGAAATTGACTGGGTTTTCAGCCCAAGGTGGTAGTCCGGCAGATTCTGCAATAGTGAATGTGAATCAAGAAGTTTTATTTCATATTCACAACGTACATTTTGAGATAGGATGCAGTACTTCTAATTGTAATGGTGCCAAGTATTAGAGATACATACAAAGCTTTCCTCCCAGTTGTGTTGTACTAAAATCAATGAAGTTTTCATTGGTTAGGATCTCAGGGATATAGAATAGCTCTAGAACCTAAGATGTATCAGATAAATAAACAAATATGACTAACCATATTTCACAAACGATACAACAAGAGAAGATGATAAGAGACCAAGGCACTGGAAAACCAATTGAAGAAACTGTCGAACAAGTTCTTACCAACTCCTTCACATCACTCATGTCCTCGAGAACACCATTCCAAATAGCAGCTATATCAGAGAACATTCTGTCTGCGCGATCAAACTTTCCACCTTGTAGTTGAATTGAAAGAGACTATGGCTCCACCTTAACAAGATAATACAACACCTATAAAAGAAGCACCAACAATCATATGGAAATGTGATCACAACGTCACAATGATATATTAGTACATAATTTCTAGGAGTTAACCAAAATGAGAGCATTGAACAAACAACTCACTAAGGTCTTGTGGACAAGCAATTATGAGGAACAAAAGCAATAAATCCATCAAAGGATATAAGGTGCAAAGTCATCTGGGAAACTGTTGTCCCAAGAAGCTCATTCAACATTGGAGGACCCTTTTAATAGACTCAATTAATTGTATAATCATGAATACTTGAATTAACATCATATCATTAACAGTTATCTCATGCAAAACATGGCTACTCTATGACCGCATGAAATTTAAGAAATTCATGCACATGTAATACCAGGTCCAAAAATTATGACAATATCTATTTGTTGAGTGAAGAGAGCAGGAAAAGTCCAAAGCAGCAATCCTCTGGCCCCAAGAGGTCTGCTTTAGGCATCATGTCTCAGAGAGTTGGCGGTAGAGGTGGAGTGTGTGGCCAGCTACTAATGAGAAGGACAAGCTCAAGTATGAGCCACTGCGGTCATACCCAATTATACCAAGGGGACCTGTTGGAATTTCCATTTCTGTCCTCACAGAGCTCCTACAGTTGCAGGTAGAGGGGGTCGTTTTGGAGGCATGAGTGGTTCCTTTGCTCACTTAATTTCCGTGGCCTGTTCTTCATCTGATCCAACCTAGGCAGTCCCCACTTCAGCTCCAGTTACTGACAGTTCTCGCCCATCCTGAGAGGAAGTTGAAGCCTTCAACGCTTTTTGTCATAGTTGGAGACTCCTACAGCTACATCCTCATTTGCTCACTCAGATACATCAGCTACTGCATACAGTGCCGCTCTTTCTTTTGACAGCCCCTCCTAAACCATTGATTTAGGAGCTACTGACCACATGATGGGTATTTCGTCCCTTTTCTCCACCTATTATAATTGTTATGGGAAATATTGGGTTAGAGTTGCTGATGGTACCTATTCTTGTATTTCGGGGAAGGATAGTGTTGCTACTCATTCTATGCCTCTTATATCTATACTAATTTCTACATGTCCCTAACTTTGCTACAAATCTTATGTTTGTTAGCATGGCCAGAGCTAGGGTTTTCTTGTAGGGGCAAGCAATGGTTGAGTGAAAAATGTTAATAATTACTGATGGACTTGCAGAGAATGATTAGGTAGGTATTAAATATTTTGGGTGTAGGGGGATGGGGGGTTTGGGGGCATAGTCCCCATTTTTCTATGACAAAGTTTGTGGCCCATCTCATCGGTAAGTTTCACACATATCCTACTTGTATTGTTTCTCCTTATTTACGGTCTACGGGGGAAGCTGGCTCTTGTCCCATGGCTATGCCCTATTAAATAATAAAATAACATAGTATAAACGATCATTGGGGGCTGTTGCCATGCCCCATGGCTATGCCCTATTAAACTATAAGTTTTTTCCAAAAATTCAGGGAGCAACTGCCCCCTATGCCCCATGGCAATGCCATATTAAACTATAAATTTTTTTCTAAAAATTATAGCTTGAGTGTTACCAAGGAGCAAGGATGGCACATCCCACTGACTCTTTTCCTTTTGGCAAATCAACAAGATCTCATGTAGCATTCTTTTCGAGGGTCTGCATCTCCTCACATTGCTTGACTCAATTTAGGATCAAATAAGGCCTCATGGGAAGACTCCTACCCTGTTTCTATCCCACACCTAGGGTGGGGCGGGGTGGGTGACCCCATCCCCGTTTATCAAAACCCTTATTAGCCCTATCCCCGTACCACCCCATGCCGTTAAGAACTAGTCGGGCAGGTCAATTTGGTATTTTATATTACATATATATGATATTAAAGTAATTTTTGGATTAATTTAAGGGTAAAATAAGCATTTAAATTAGAAACGGGCGGGGCGACTTAAATCCATTCTCGGCACGAATCCGAGTCGGGTTTACCCATCAATACCCATCTCCGCCCCTACCCCATTTACGAACCTCCCAAACCCATCCCGCCCCTACCCCATTTACGAACCTCCCAAACCCATCCCAATAGGGGCGGGTCACCCAATTAACCCGACCCGTTGCCATCCCTAGGCAGGGTGTCAATGCTAGCTCGAATAGAGGGAGACTTCTTGGCAGGGAAGATGAGTGTTCTTTCTTCTATGTCTTGAATACACCTACAACTCCTCAGCAGGAGCAATACATACTACTTTATTACTCTCAAGTCTCAACATACTTTATTACTCTCAATATCCACCACGGGTAAAGGCAAGGAAGAAGACAGGAAGTTTTTAAATACCTTCAAAATTTTGAGAAAGACCTTTCAAATCCAAAATCAAATGCTGAGATCTTTGTTTTTCAAATATGGAGTTGTTGTTTTAGGCTTACAATTTAATTATGAAATACATTTGGGAGAGAAATAGGGTTTGGAGGTGTTTCAAAACACCTCAAAATGGAAAAAATGTACAGTTTTAAGTCCCGTATTGGCCCATATCGGCCCGTATCAGTTCATATAGGTCGGTACCTCAGCAAATTTAACATTGTCCAAATTATGTGTATCGGTCCATATCGGTACCGATATGACCAATACGGATATGGGCCGATAGCCCGATACGGCCACGATACGTTGTAAAAAAACATTCCAATGTGCCAATGTATCAGGTGGGCCAAAAATAGGTACGTATCAGCCGATACGTACTAATATTTTATACCATGGTCAACAGATTGGAGTAGACTTGACTGAGTGAGGGAAGGGGCTCTCTACTCAATACTTGAACTCGAGATTGCTTATATCCAGGCACCAGAATTGCCAAAAATTCAACGATTCTATTCCCCTCTATCATCTTTTTTACTTTCATTGTATCATCTGGATTGGAGAGTCAAAGATCCTAGTAATGATCCATCTCTTCCTACATCCTTCTCATCTGAGAAAAGGAGGTAGCAAGAGTCGTCTCTCCCTACCATAACTGAGAGATACTCTGCTACAACTGATAAATATGTGCTGTATTTCCCATTTGGGAATATGTCTATTTCACAGCATCCCATAGGTCCTTGGCAGTGTTCAAGTCTTGAAGAACATTAGACTACCACTGATTTTGGCTCCATAGAGTGAAGGAGCCATGACATAACCAAATAATTCTCACAACTTCACTTCTCATAGTTAAGGAAGGTTGTTCAGGTTCAGCTATCTTCTCGGTGATATAGCCCAACTTTCCTTTCCAATTGATGTATAACTTGGCCGGTTGGGACCATGCCAAGTGGTTGACTCCATTCAACAAAACGGTAGAAATCTTTTGATTGGAGACATCAACACCATAGTCACAAAAGTCGCCGAATTATTGAAAAAATCGCGTTTAATTCGCGAATTTTGCACTCCCGATTAAATCACGTTAAATTGAATTATTCGGCAGTTCGCGTTTTAATCGTGAATAACTCGATTTAATCGTTTAAGTTACGTATAACGCGAATTAATCGGGAGGGGACATTTAAAAAGTTTTGAGTGTTTCAGCGGGGGTAGTTTCGTAATTGGACTGATATTAAATACAAAAACTCTTTCATTTGACGAATCTAATACACCGGACCAAAAGAGAAGAGGGTTTCGACGTTGAGGAGAGTACCAAAGAAGGAGAAGAGGAAGAGAAGAAGGAGAAGAAGGGAGGATTCGAACGCCGTGATGAGATCCCGATTGAAAGAAGGCAAGACCTTCTCTCAATGTGTCCGTACAACAATGGCATTTGCATCATTTCTAGGTTGACTTCTCTTCGCCTCTATGTTCATATTCTCTGCATGGCAAAAGTAAGAAGCTCTTCTTCTCTCCTTAATCTTATCTGTTTCTATTTGTACTTTGATTTTGATCTTTAGAGATCTTTCTCTGTTTTTTTTTTTACATGGATTCTGTTATGTATATGAGTTGCTTGGAAGAAAAGGTAGGTTTTTTATTCGTTTACTGTAGATTCATTTGTTCTGATGCTTAGATCTAGTTAGATTTGAGCTTTTATCTTCTTTTCCTGATTGATTGTTGCTCCGAATACGTCACTGTGCTTTTGATTCTCTTGTATTTAGTGTAAATTTAGTTTTGGTGATCGATTTGAGTGTGTATAACTCTACATCTAATGGATCTGGTTAGTTTGTTTGTTGGGGATTAAAATGCTTCTGTATTTTGATACAGGATCTGTTTGGCTCATTATAATTTATTTTTTTTATTACTGTAAACATGTCTTGAGTACTTGGGGTGATTCGATCATTGCTATGAATTTAGCTGTCTTTGATTTTGACGAAATTGCTGCATTAAATAGATAGATTCTTAAAAGTAAAAGAGCAGTGATTAGTGGACCCAGGGTCTGTTTCCTATTTTACTCCGTGTCCTCGTGTCCCTTTCAACACCTCTTTAACCCTGGTTATGCTTTGTTGGAATGAACGGGATGTTGAAATGATATTATGAACATATTATTGTTGATAATATTAAGAGTTGATGATGACTTAGATATATTAATTAATATCATATTTATATTTTATATAATTATTTTTTTTAAAAAATATTTCTCCGATTTTCCCGAATTTTTCCGAACTTGAACCCTACCGAATTATTCCCGAATCCCAACTTTTCCCCGAATTTTATCGAATTTTTCCCGAATT
This sequence comes from Tetracentron sinense, assembly GCA_015143295.1. Classification (NCBI taxonomy): domain Eukaryota; kingdom Viridiplantae; phylum Streptophyta; class Magnoliopsida; order Trochodendrales; family Trochodendraceae; genus Tetracentron; species Tetracentron sinense. Next base: position 17,430 of record JABCRI010001053.1, on the reverse strand, counting down.
TTTCCAAACTTGAACCCTGCCGAATTATTCCCGAATCCCGACTTTGTGACTATGATCAACACTATGTCCACTTGAAGATTGAGTTATGTCCAACATATTTCACTCTTTGAGAATCTACAAACAACCGAAGACCACAAGGAGTATACACTCATAGACAAAAATACAAACACCTACAAGGTGTAAACCAGGCACTGCATTTTAAACAGGCTTCTAATCTTCAAGGCAAACACGAACCAAGCACCTCTCTTCATTCCAACTAGATTGAAGGAGTCAAATACAGCCATCTCTAGGCTATTCCAATCCCAAACAGGTCCTTCCCATCACTGTTCCAAGAGAAAGAGGCAAAAAACCCTAACTGGGACTCAATGCCTGTAGAGCCCCGGACTTTTTCACATTTAATGCATGACACTTTCATTGCCATCTTGCCTTTAAAGAGGTATAATTAATAAATAAGGAAGAAATTGGAAATTCCGAAACGTCAGAAATGTTCATTTTCGAAGTACGAACCCAACGCAAGTTGAATCGTCAAAATCGGACGAACGAGTCAAAAGATATGGCCAAAACAGTCTGGACCTGCAGGCAATCGTAGCTCGGAAGGCGCTAAGGACGTAGCTCGGAAGGCGCTAAGGACGTAGCTCGGATAACGTGCTCTGACAACGTGCTCTGATAAGGCACAGACAACGCATAGACAACGTATACGTTGTGCATCCGTTGTGCAACAGACAACGGGTACGTTGTACAGCACAACGGGCACGTTGTACATAAGACAACGGACAACGAGCTCAGCACAACGTGTTTGGCACTGTTCACAGCACAACGTGTTCAGCACTATTCACAGCACAACGTGTTTAGCACTGTTCACAGTACAACGTGTTCAGCACTGTTCACAGCACAACGTGTTTGGCACTGTTCACAGTACAACGTGTTCAGCACTGTTCACAGCACAACGTGTTCAGCACTGTTCATAACACAACGTGTTTGGCACTGTTCACAGCACAACGTGTTCAGCACTGTTCACAGCACAACGTGTTTGGCACTGTTCATAACACAACGTGTTTGGCACTGTTCACAGCACAACGTGTTCAGCACTGTTCACAACACAACGTGTTTGGCACTGTTCACAGCCCAACGTGTTCTTGCAGAAAGCTCTATAAGGGTATTATGGTCTTTTGGTCGGTTCACTCTTACCTTAAGAGTTTAAACCGAGCCTTTAGGGCTTCATTTCGACACTTAGAGAGATTGGGAGATAAGAAGAGAGGAGAGGGCGATTCCGAAACCTAGGGTTTCCATTTTGGAGAGAAATCAAGGGGTTTGTGAACCCACACTCAACTCAAGCCCATTTTTCTTCAAGATCAAGGCACAAGCTCGTGAGGAGCATCTCCTCAAGCTAGGGCAGCAACTCACGGTTGTTTTTGGAAGGGGATTTCTTCCTCATTTCTTCAAGGTCGGTACTTCTTACTACCCTCCTAGTTATAGTTCCTCTTTTCCCTTTATTTCTTTTGATTTTCTTTCATTCACACATGTGCTAAGAGATGGATGGTTGTGAATGGTGAATGGAGATGGAATGGGCGATTGGATGCCAATGGTTGTGTTGTGATGATTAAAATGGGGAGGGCATTGTTCCAATAATGAACATACATGCATGATCTGAGTAAAACCCATCTAGAAAAGCATGTTGTAGGGTAAATGAATAATGAACACACCATGTTTGATGAAATGCCAAGGTGAATAAAGTGAGCTGTAAATTAGGAAATGCATGCCTAATAAATTATGAATATTGCTAGGGCCTATGATAGTGTGTTTCCTTGCTTTCCCTAAATGATATGAATATTACATTGCTCAATCATTGATGTATGTGTTGTGAAATTACCCAAATGTCATATTTAAATTTAAATGCAAGTATGTACACGGTTCCCACGAGCACGGCATGCATGACATGATTTATCGAGGTTTTCAAGAACATGGTTAGAGGTGGGACATATCCTATGATATGTTTTACCTCGCTTTTCACAAGAAAACAAGAACCAACATTCCACGAGGGGTCTCCCCTCACTCACAAGTGCATATCATGAAGAAGGGCCTTCCTTCCCTCGCAAGTACATACATATCATGAAGAAGGGTCTCCCTTCCCTCGCAAGTGCATTGCATAAAGAAGGGTCTCCCTTCCCTCTCAAGGCATCTCTTAAGCGTATCTCACAAGTACACCTCACAAGGATATCTCACAAGTTACATGATCACAAGCAAGCACGCATGACATGCATGACATGACACGACATACAAGAATCAAGCAAGATAGACAAGACGAGTTTTCAAGCACGAAAAGGGTACTTTAAGGCAAGTCAAGCGCACGGTGTTTTCAAGGGTTTATCGGCTTTCATGAATGCAACATGATGAAATATATTGCTTTACTTCCTTGTATGATATGAATTGTTTCCGTCTAACATATATGAATTGTTTCCTGCTTTATGTATGCTATCCGTATGCTATGACTGTTGGTTAGTGCTTAGTACCCGCTGAGTATCCATGCTCAGCCGTACTTCTTATGTCGGCAGGTTCTGAGGGAGCTGCTGCTCCATTTGATGTTTGTGCTCCTGGTCCATGGGTGGAGGAGGAGTACGTCGAGGAGTCTTTGGAGGAACCTCCAGTAGAGGGTTACCATTAGGTGGTTGTAGATTCTGAGTGGATTAGCTGTGGGTGAGATGAGAGATATACATTCATGTATTTTGGCGGGTCTGTCCGCACTTTCTTTTGGTTACTTTTTGTATAAACTTGGAGTTGCGTATGTATATACATAGAGGTTGTTTAGACTTCCGCTGTGCTATGTTAGAGTATGTTTCCGCTGTTTATATCCTCTATTGTATATGCTCTGTGGGTTTTGCAGGTTGGTTGTCAAGCAAGTCATGATTAGTCGTCCAAAGTTCACTCTAACTCCTAGGGTGGGTTTTGGGTCGCGACAATGCCCCTGGAAGTCCACCACAACTCTTTCAAACCAAAGTGGTTTAGCAAGATGCCACTTCCATAGGTAAGGACTTAAAAATACGAACCAAGGGGGTGATAATTCTTCACTAAAAACAGCTCCATGAAGAAGAAATGAAGATCATTCACATGAGATATTTTTTTGAATTTTTCCCCATATTTTTTGAAAAATCCTCATAGATCCTTCAATACATATCCAAACTTATGAACTAGGGCTCAAAAAACTCAGAAAAAGAGCTCTATCCGATCATACCTTCTAACAGCTAGGTTCAAACCTTCCGGTTTGTACAGATGACGTCAGCCATACGGACGGTGAAGTCAAATGGAGCTAGCTTCTTTGGGTTTGTACAGATGACGTCTGCCGTGCAGATGACATCAAATGGAGATTACAAACCCTAACAAAGGGATAAAAGGAGTCCACTACAAGTCCTCATACGACTGACGTCATATTGCCACCTTTTTTTTTTTTTAATCTAGAAGGTCCCGTCAGGGATTTTGGTTTTTTACATTCCTTTGTTTGTATAGGGTGTTCACCAATCAACGAACCCATGTTGTACCAATTTACAACATATATATATATATATATATATATATATATATATATATATATACACACACACAAATTTTACCAAAAAAAAACGGAACTAAAACATTATGACCACAATCACCAAACATTAAAAATTAAAAACTAAAGAAATCTTACTGTTCCAGCACTTGAGTAATGTGAACCATAATGAAACTTGGGGATGATTGGATCATCAAAGCTAGAGCATCTCTCTTTGAATTTTTCAGCCGATTAGTATTCAATGCACCAACAGGCTGCAGATATTGGATGTTATCATGTAAGCACAGAGAGTACAAATTTGAAGTGATTAAGAAGAAAGAAGCAAAATTCAATGTATGCCACCTTTGAAAGATCTCGGTATGAAGAAGGGTTGGTGAGATCCAAAGTCTTTGAACTGTAATAAGCAAGAATCCATGGGAAAAAAGGATATTGCAACAAGACAAGGATTCTTAGTAATAAAAGTACAGGATACCTCTTATTAAAAAATAACATTTAGCAAGAAAACTGACCAAGGGATTACACTCTTAAAATCTGTATTTTTAACATAGTACATTACATAAGCTATGTTTTCTAAAAAGAAAACTGACCAAGGGATTACAAGGTACAGACCTGTGTCACCAGATACATATTATTTAAATGAGGAGGTCGTGCTTGAACAATAGCTCGATAGGCATTTTTCCGTCCCTCTATACTCTGGAGATAAAATTCAAACATACTATCTGAATAGCAGGGGATTTATAATAGTTGAATTCTATTAAACGGTTTTCTGGTTATATAAATACAACGCAAAAAAATGCAAAATGAATAAATCAAACAGATTATACCCCGAAATCGAACAAGTTTGACCGGTCAACCATATACAATTCCAGTGCACTTCTTCTCAGAAGATATCTGTGGAAAAGTTGCCAGAATGAGAGAACAAAGAGTCAGAGACAAACAAGAACAATTTGGAATTTCAGACACATCACCTCTAGAGATGTAATCAGTGAATTAAAAATTACACCTTATCATGTCAATAATAATATGAGAAATGATGAAACTTCCAGCATATGCGAACAAAAAAAAAATAAGCGTTCTTAAAACGTAGACAGTACTTATTATGATAAGATAAACCATGGTCAGGATATGAGTTTTAGAATCGCCATAAAAATTCTCTGCTTCCTTAAAAATTAAAGAAAATTTTCTTGTGCCAAAACAATCATGACCATTATACAGAGTTAAATGGCAGCAGTGAGCTTTTGGTTGCAGGAAAATAAAGGAACTACTCCTTGAGGCAAGATAAAACTATACATAAGATAACTAAGCTTTTCTATCCTCTGTTTTCTCTATTTAATAAGTTGTCAAAGTGTACAATTGAATTTGACCAACACTATCTAGTACTCAACAATGGTACAGTATCTGCATAAGAGAACATTAAAGCCAGGATTAATCATAGTAAGATACAAATGATGCACCCATATGGACCTGGTTAACACAATATTATAAAATAGATGCAGTGTATTACAAGATTTTCTCCTTTAAAAATAGACTAGTGCTACGCTCCCTCCCTCTCCCCAGGAAAAAAATAGTAAATGTCTATTGCTCTAACTACAGACAAGAGATGCTTAAATAATATGAAAAAAGTAACATGCAAAATAAAAGTACAAATGTTTATTGCTCTGAAGTAACAGGTAAGAGAAGCTGAAATAATATGAAAGAAGTAACATGTGATATAAATGTATGATAAAACTATAGGTAAGCTCCAATCATCTCACCTTCTACTAAACATTTGATAAAGAGAAGACATCAACCAGCTGCGATCCTTTTCTTGATCTCAAATTTCATAGCTGGAATCCAACCCATCCTCCGCAGCATTGTCAGCAATGTGATCAACAATTATGAAATTTATTCTTTTTGTTGTTATCTGACAGAGACATTGATTATAAGCTTAGTAACAATTATAATGAGTGTGATATTATTTTAATAGGATACTGCTAGAGTGGTCAAATTTCTTGAGAAAGTATCAACAATAATTGTAGGTACAAAATGCTTGCATAAAAAAGACCACGCACAAAGAAATCCATGCATTTACAAGAAAGAATATCTCATCTTAGGGACACTAAACTTACTTGAAAGGTTCCTCGTATAACCCTCAAGGGCCGGACCATCGATGAAGAAAGTTCAAGAATGATTCTTTCATCAAGTTCACTAGGAACGTACCCAGGGGCAACCGCTGATGGATTTTGGATTAAGTCAGTGTCACTAGAAACTTGAGCATCTCTAGATTCGAGTGAAACCCGTAGGGTGCTTCAGCAGTTGTGGGCAGCCTCTGCTGATTGTCCCCACTCTGTTCCATAACATATGTTTTTACCCTCTCTATTATCAGTCTGTCTGTTCATCATCTTCAGTTACTTCCTCCACTGAGATTGCTTCTGCTACAAGAATAGAAGCAGTAGAAGGAAAGGTGACATTTTCCTGATCGTGTTTCATTTGCAGATGATCTTCATAATCAGCAGCTGCACCAAAATGATCTGACCCTTTGTAGTTCTTTCTCAAACATCTCCTTATCCCTGAAGAACTTTCCATAAAGTCTTACTTCCAAAAAACCTGCATATTGATGGTTGTGACATTTTAAGAAAAATAGAATCCTAAAATCATTCAAATAAAGATACAGAAGAGAGTACATCCTTTAGAAAATGGAGGTATAAATATGAATTCAGCAAATGTTTGAACGTTTTTCCAAACATATGTCATCAATGAATGAGTAATCTGACAACATACATGCTCAGGATTATACAGATTGTCTCCAAATGCTCCAAAAAGACATTGCAACTCAATCAAGCAACGGATGAGTTTACGCCATGCACGTATACCAGTGTCCAGACGATGCCGAGCTATTACATCAACTTCTGCGCGCCTGTCAATCTGTGAAAAGGTGTAACAATTCTGATCTACAATATCAATGATTTAAAGATATCACCAAGAGAAGAAGTATTAATCATACCTCCAACCGTTGCATGTTTCTTGCTAAAGCAAAACTTGCTACTAGGACTGCAACATATTTGTAGGATAAAGCACTGAAATCTTTCCCTGAGACTAATTTTGTATCAACTGACTCCAAGCATTCCATCCAAGCGGTTCCCATGGCTTCAGAGACATTCCAACTCTTCACACGATCTATATCACTTGCACTACGCCGCTGTGCACATGTGGCCATTGCTACAACACTGAGACACCTCCCAGAACCAATCTTTGCATTGCGCTCAAGATCACGTGCAGCTGCCAAGGCAGCAGCCTTTGCAGAAGCCTTGTCCTTTGGAGCCGCCGGCAACTTGTTAGGTGTCTCCACTGCTTCTGGAAGCTTGAAAAAGTGTGAAGCCTAGTTGCTTTCCGCTGAAGCAATGATGAGTCACGCCTAAGCTGTGTAGTTGTTGCAAAGTTGTTGCAAGTGTCGCAGTTTCAGCACCAGCAGCTATCATTGCCAATGCCAGTGCAGTAGGAGGAGATGCAGAAGCAGCTGCCCACCCTGGGGAAATCATGGCAAGAGCAGCCTGAAACAAATTTAACTGGGGTATCAAATAATGCAGTAGCAAATAAAATGAGGGAAAGAAATTATCAGGAGCAGAATGCAAAGGAGATAATTTGTGCTCAATACATGCATGAGTGCAATACAAAATGAATATGGACGCTCATGTCACGATAAAAACTTCCAGTAAACTGACGACAAGTGGCACAAGAATAAGGATGAAAAAGGTAAAGAAATAAGGAGCAAAGATTATCGATTAAGTGGTGACATCATATTTGAAATTACATTACCAAAGCAGCAATTAGAGAATTCTTCTGTTTCTACAAGGGTAATCTAGATTCTTACTATCCGGACCTTCCTTCAGCAAAAAATTTAGACAAGTGGCTGACATGCAGAAAATCAAGACCTAACATTTAACTATTCCTGCCTAAGAGTCTACGATGCTAAAAATCAGTATGATCATATAATCCCAATCAATCGATTTTACTTCATTCCATTGGAAGGTGAAATTTTTTTAGTGAAGTTCCGGAAAAAGAAGTGCATATCAGGTGGTCAAAAATCATCCAACCATGCTGATTTCTGGCTTCGGTAATCTCCTAGGTAGGGTCCATTCTGTGGTGGGTTCTTATATCAGTTTACCTGTTGGGATCAGTTTTAGATAGCAATTCGGTGATCCACTGGGGAGCTCCGGCCATTTACCTGTTGGGAAATTGAACCTTCCTGTAGCATCACGTAAACGATATAGTGCAGCGTCATATGCTTGACCTGCTTCTCCGGCACATCATAAGATCCTAACCATATCCTCGTTTGGCTCTTTGGAACTCGTATTTCCGACACCCATCGACCCCATTTCCTCATTCAGACACCCTTGTATGGTCCTGGACTTTGCTTTCGCTGAAATTCACCTTTTTGAGTCTTTTTTGACATAGAAACATTATGTATCAACTTCAAATTACAAGGTTTAGGATTCAATTAGGGAAATAGTTAACGGACCCATGGATTCCATTTCCAAACCTAAGGCATCCACCTATTAAATGCTCACCAAACATGGTGAGCATTTAAGAGGGGGGCCATCCACCAATAGGTGGATGCCTTTGGTTTGGTAATGGAATCCATGGGTCCACCTATCACTACTCATTCAATTACCACAAACTAAATAACAGAGAGAGAAAAACCTGAGTAACAAAAAAAACTGCGAGAACACATACACACTACAGGTCATTCTTGTCACCAGGACAATTTTTGGGGAATCTGAGGTTTTGGGGAAATGATGAGAGAGAGCCAGAAGGGTATTTAATAGCAAGGAGAGCGCAAGTAAAGATTAGACGATAGTGGCATCTGAATTATGAACCACACGCGGCAATGTAGATACTATGACATGGTCACTCATTGCCCACCCGAATCTCCAACTACACAAAAAGAGAGATTAGCAAGCCACGAATCAGAGCCCTGGCCATGTGTTTGTTCTTTTCTGGAAAATAACCATAATCTCCCTGTCAAGAATGTCATGAACTTAATTTCCATGCCTATTATATCATTTGTTCACAAGTTTGAAGGTGGCAAAAGCCAAAAGCATTTGCACAGTCCCCCCTTAAGGCATCTTATAATCCAGCTTACCCGAAAATAAATGTGGGAATTCTATACTCACAAAGCTACTAAATCGTGAATCCGACGATTAAGTCAACAAAAGTGCACTTGGAAAAATAAATGGCTTGCTTCTTGTATATTAATTAAAACTACAGTAGGTTCATCTCCTCCACTGCAGATAATTCAAATTTAAGACCACCCAGAAGGGGTCTTCTTTCATTTATTAATTAAAACTACAGTAGGTTCATCTCCTCCACTGCAGATAATTCAAATTTATAAGACCACCCAGAAGGGTTCTTCTTTCATTTATCATGGCCTTGCCGAAAATGATATTAATTACACAGCTCTTAAAACCTGCTTGCTGGGTCCAAGTCTTCTCGGCTTTGAAGAATATCCTTACCATAACAGATCATCTGGAAAAAATATAAAAAATAAAAATAATAATTCATCCTCTTCACGTTCAACAAAATTCCAAATTTCTTAATGTAATTTTCCCATGAATACATACAACTGACTTTATTTTATATTTGAGCAATCTGAACTATTTTAGGAAAGACTAAAAAGTTCTAATAAATCTTTCTCCTTAAGCATTTTTGAACTTACATCGGTCAAGTGAAATTGTCAACTTAAGAAAAATGAAAGCAAAACTTCACGTCCCGTGAGAATTTCAAAATGTGAGCCCATGGCAGTAAAAGTTCAATTAGTGCCAGAAGGATAAGGAAAAGCCATGCGGTTTCCCCCTAGCTCAATCTCAGATTTCTTCTTTTCAAAGACTAACAAAAGAAGCTTAGGCTTTTTTAGTGATTTTAATTTAGAACACCAACGCTTCAAATGGAACTCAGATTTCTTCTTTTCAAAGACTAACAAAAGAAGCTTAGGCTTTTTTAGTGATTCTAATCTAGAACACCAAAGCTTCAAATGAAACTATGAGTTAACGATGATTGAGAATTGACTTTGAAGCATTTTTTGTTAAGGATGATTGAGAATTGACTGTGAAGCATCAAAATTTCGATTCCTGATGCATTCCTCACGTAGGAGAAGAGATGCAATCGTCCAGCAAGATGTAAAGAACAAGTGATCGAGGATCTCTCATCCTCTCTTTGTATACAGTTCCAAACTAACCCACCCAGCAACCTTCTTAAGCTATAGATCCATTTGAGAGTTCTAGTAATTCTTCAAAGGACCACTTTGAAGTAAATTTTTTTGTGATGGAGCAGCAAGAACAAATGGTAGTTTATCAGCATATGTCTTTTATGGGAAAAAGTCAAGAAGGCCTGACTATTGTCAAAGTAGCAAAGCTGAATCCGGGTGGTTCTGCAATTGTGGCCGAAGCTTGGGCAATCTTTGAAGCTTTAAAACTGGCAAAATCTAGAAGTTGGAGCAGCATAAATATTTTCAGCGCTGAGTTCTAGTTTAGAATGTAATTATCCTTGGACTATTATGGACACAATATCAAGAGTCTCATTTCTGAATTCCAATCAGTATGCATTAGGTTTGCAGGAAAGAGCTGTTATACATCAAGCACATCTTCTGACAAAGGGAAGACTATCTTCTATAGATGTTACCGATGTTTTCATAATTCATGATCTTCTCATGGAGAGTTCTCTAATTCTCGAACCCCTTAGTGGGTTATATAATGGCCTTCGCCCTTCGGACTTGTCATATTTAATCATCAATTTAGTTGGGTTATTAGAAAAAAAACACCATTAGACATGACCATGCAAAGAGCGGACTGTGTAAATAGACCATGAAATTCATTTCATTTAAAGCTAAAACCCTAGGAATTTCATAAGATATTGGCAGCAGTCTGGTTAGACCAACTGACAAAGAACATGGTAAAACTTGGTGTTCTGAAGTAAGACACAGTAACAGCGTACAAAAATCAATCCTCTCAATATAAGAGTGTAATTAAAAGCAATACAAGAAAAGAGAATAATGCAGTCTAATTTCGTCATTTTATTTAAGATAATAGACTATCATGTTTTGCTACCTTCAATTCAAACCAATATAAAGCTTATCTGATTAGCTTTCCATAGGAGCAGATAATATGCAGTTTGTACATGATTTGAGTTATGGCAAAAAAAAAATACATACAAAGTGGGAGCTTATGGCCGAATGATAGTAGTTTGATTTTTTATTTTCTTTAGGTTTAAGTGAAAAGAAATCTAATGTCTTGGGCTTTTAGATTAGTTTAGGATGATATTTCAGGATTTCAGTAGGAGTCTGATTCACTTTCTTTAAAATAGTTTCTTTTATATTCTAGCAAGTAGTCTATATAGTAAGTTCTTAATTGAGTCATATTAGGTTCAGGAAAGTCTATATTTGAAGTTAAAGAGTATGGAGGAATTACAAATGTATTTAATTTTGGAATATAGTTAGTTTTACAAAGTCATTAGTCGAATCAAAGTAAGATGTACTAAGGGATGGTGTCCTGCACATCTACATTTATTCCATGCACACTAATTGATGGTGTCCTACACATCTATATATATATATATATATCTCCCATGTACTCTCTTATTTAAATAGTGCAAATAATTGAGAAACGTTATTTCAAAACTGCTCATTGACGGTTTCTCAGAGGAGAAATATCTCCAATTTATTGGTGTGAACAATGTTTTAAAACCGGACAACTCGTCAATCCGTAAAACAAGCCGGGTTGGAGCAATCGGGTTTGACCATTCGAGTAGGACCAACCAACTCGTGATACAATTGAATGTAAGAATAAATAAACATCTTTTTCTATACGGCTGATATGAGCAAGTTTCCATAAAAAAACTCTCTTTTGCTGTGTTTGGTTGCCGAGAAAATCTTAAACTCCTCCCTTTTCCTCTCTCTCTGTCTATCTCTCTCTGTGTGAAATTTCAATTCTCTTTTGCATTTCGCCGAACAGTTCATCCTCATCAAATTTCCGGCGAGTTTTGCCGGACTTCACACCGGAAACCAGTCCGTTTGCTCTCCGGAGAAGAACATATTAAATAAAGAGAGAATAGTCTGAAGGAGCTGGAGAATAGCTTCTTGGGTTGGTCTTAATGGTGTGAGTGAGTAGAGAGAGAGAGAGAGCAAGGATTAAAACTACGGTTTCAGAGGATCTATCGGTTCCAACCGAAACCTATATGCATCGGTTTCGGTAACGGTTCAAGACGATACATATAATTTTTTCTTTTTTTCAAAAATCAAATTAAATTTAAAATAAATGAGTTATAAGAACTAAATTTACATAATATAAAGTCAAGGAAAAGAACTCAAAGATACAATAGTAAACACAATTACAATTACACAATGAATTAAAATATAAATAACTAATAAATGGTATGTATCACCCGGTTCGTATCAATTTAAATATCGTATAGGGGTCTCCTGATACATATCGCCCGTTTCGTATCGGTTTTGGCAATTTTTATTTCCATGAGAGAGAAGGGGAAGATGGATTCAGAGTTGGTGTCTGAAGGAGGGAGCAAGCTCAAGATGAACAGAGGAGGGGAAGAGGGAGAGAAACACACCTAAACTCATGCATTCTTTTGATGTCTAATCTTCCTAGATTAGAGTCGTTATAATGCCCATTTTAAAAGCATATTTCATTATCATTTCATGTATTTTAACAATGTCTAATCTTCCTAGATTAGAATTGTTAAAATTATAATGCCAATTTTTAGAACATATTTCTTTTTCATTTCATGCATCCTAACGATGTCTAATCTTCCTACATTAAAGTCGTCATAATGTCCATTTTTCTCAAACTTAGGTTTTTCCATTTCCTTTTCTAAGAAAAAAACCTCTAAAGTCTAGTGTCCTTTTTGAGTGAGTCAAGTTAGAGTCTCATATTATTATTTTTCAAGCCGATCTTTTAAACTGAATTCTTAGGGAATTTTGAAAGCACAGGTTACCGTCTTTAGACGGATGATTTGGGGTGCCTAACAGCTTCCTTGAATCATGATAGAACCTCCCTTCTCAGAATCTCATCATGGTTTCGCATTGACTATATTTTAAATGAATTTCGGTGACCAATCACACCACAACTCGATGATTGGTGGCGACTCAGTATTTGCCATATTAATATGCTTCATGCGTATTAATGTGGTAAATACCCGGACTAGTTTCTTTTTCAAAAATTTTTCAAAAAAGGTCGCTATATCACACTCATGCCCTATTGGGACTCGAACCACGATCAATGGGGGTGGTGAGTGGAGATAAGACTCACATCCTTTCGGGAATGAAACCCGGATCAATGGAGTGGCGACTCCTTGCGTCAATTACTTTCAATATGTACAGCTATGCAGTTATGTATGTATTTATATTCGATAACATTGAGACCTTAGACACCCCTTACGTAAATCTCAAGTAAAAGGAAACAGATACTCGAAAACTCAGTATGCAAGAAAATATTTATAAAAGTACTTGGGAAGCTCGTAAACAAATATAAACATGTGCTTCTTCAACCTGAAAGCTCAATGCAAAAGTTGAGTTGGCTTGACTTGAGCTTTCATCAAGTCCATATCAAGTTTTAAAACCTTGCCCTTAAGGTGTGCGTACCTGAAAGGTTGGAGCTAAACCAGGACTGGAGAAAAAACGGCCCTTCGAGACGGATTGTGTGACGCCCTACGGAAATCGTGTTCCGAGATGCGTGCCCGATCGTCAATGACACAATAACCCATCATAAGCAAATGCGTTACCTCACTGGCTACAGTAGTCCTTACTTTGGCACCTCAACTACGCTAGAACACTTTCCAGATTCTATCGAGCGTAGCTCCTTGCCATATTAATATTAATATGAAGGAGTGAGCTATAAAGCCCAACAAAAATCCACAGTTTATCTAAACTATTTTCTACATATTAATATTCATCAATAATGATATATTAGTACAGTATAATTCTCATATTTATAATAATATCGTAATTCGTGACCCGAGGTCACTCAGGGCTATTTCACCCTATTCGAGGTTTCCAACCTCCAAGTTGTAAAATTCATTCAATCATTGTCCACGACACCAGGTTACCGTTTCTAATAACCGCTCACACTTTATCCTTGAGTCCATAGACTCGATTGACCGGGCCTTCGCCCATGTACAAGCTCTATCCATGAGTCCACAGACTCAATTATCAACCAATCGGGACTTCTCCCGATCATAACCAATCATTGGGTATGCCAACCCAATCAAACTTAAATCTGTATATCCCACACACACATAAACCGGGCCTTCACCCGATGACTGCCAGGAACAATACTTCTGATAAAATCACACTCTGTCAGGAACAACACCTCTGACATATCGCACTCTATCAGGAACAACACCTCTGACACTTACCTTATATTTTCCCTCTATGGGAACACCGACACACACACAACCACATTTGTCAGGAAACACATCTGATCGCCAGGATATACATCTAATTGCTAGGATATACATCTGATCAGCCAGGAAACTCATCCAACCTGTCAGGAAAATGAAACTCATCTGACAAGCCAGGGACGCACCTCTGACTAACAGGAAACACTTGACCACCAGGAAACATCTGACCATCAGGAAACACCTGTCTATCAGGTACACATCTGACATATCACTCTGTTAGACATAACACCTTTGACATTACACCATTGTCAGGAAACACATCTGACCTGCTAGGAATAATATATCTGACATGCCAGGAACACCCATCTAATAACCAAGAAACACCTCTGACATCAAATCCTATCAGGCAAAACATATCTGACATTAACCTCTGTCAGGCACAACACCTCTGACATTAACCTCTGCCAGGCACAACACATCTGATATCAAATCCTGTCAGGCACAACACCTCTGACAGCTACCATCATATATCATCACAGCCTCTGTTTGGTGCATACCTGCCGACACAGGCCAATGCATTCTCAAAGTAACATCATTGAGTTCGTAAACTCAATACATTACTGGGTCCATAGACCCCAATCCAACCTTGAGCCCATGGCCCAATGTCATCCTAACTCTCCCGACTATCAGTCACGGAGGAACCCGGGCTCATAATAGATACCGCCTCTCCGAACCTAGCCAAAGAGGGACCACAGACAGCATTTCACATAAGTTAGGTTTTCTAACCATAGGAAATCCCCAATTATTTAAGCCCTGTTTAAATAATTGAACCAGCTGGGCCTCACGCCCGTGGACCAAGTCCGATGGGGTATTGCTCAAGTGTGAAACATTACCCGGCCGATGGATCATTCCATCGCCTTACCATGTCCAAACAACATCACATCATACACAAAGGTTGTCCCGAGGTGGGACTTTTACCAGGCCAATGGACCAACCATTGCCTTAAAACAAACATCACATCATACAAGAGTAGTTCCGATAGGGAACTAAACCAGGCCAATGGACCCTACCATTGCCTTACAATGTCAAAATTAAATCACATCACACGTATAGAAGCCCAGTCAGGCTCTCATAACTTCCTGCGGTCGATCGCACTTTCCCTGCGATCTATCGCAAATCACACTAAGCCTAAATTCCGAGCTAGAAATAGCCCGAAACCAAGGGCTCCATCCATCTGCTCCATTTTCACTCTCATCCATCCCATCCATACATCATTTATAAGGTCTCCCGACCTTTTTCCATGCACACATAATATCACCTAACCATTCCACATAATTAAAGTAGCTTAAATAAGGGAAAAGAGAAGAGATGGAGAGGGATTTTACTTCTTTCGCGCTTTTCGAAACGTCTAGGGGCAAAACGGACACTACCAACGCGTTCGGGAAAAAGATCGACGCCCAAGGTGAAGCTCCTCGCCTTCAAACCTGATTTTCCACAAATTTATCAAACACTTAACTAATCAACCACAGTTAAGGACCCATAAACGCATAATTTTATTCTATTAAAATTCCGGGTCGTTACAGATTGGATGCCTTCAATCTGCTGCAGTTCGTTAATTAGCGATTCCAGATCAGCCCACTACCCAAATTTATTTTCATATCGTGAGGGTTAACCGTGGCAACATCATGCAGCAAAGCATAGGAAGAAATTGGTTACCAATTTAATTCACTGCAGATAGTTTCTATAACTTACAAGAATCACTTAATTGAGATGGACCAGCCAAACCGACTTATTTGACCAAGTTTTTGAAATGCAGTTTGGCCAATTGAGTTCCCAAGACAGCAGTTGCCACTTGATTGAAACTCAATGGAGATAAAACTAGTGTTTTAAAAGGCATGTGAGACTTACACCTTGAAGCACCTTAGATGCTCAAATCCCCTAAAGGCTGAATCTCACTCCTCAAAGTGTGAGGTGCACAATTAACACCTTGAGCCTCTCCTAAATTTTGGGGCGTGCTACGTGCTGCGTGCGCCTCATACACTAACAGAAGAAATAGGATCCTTGTGTCATAACTGAGAGTTAAATATGTTCTCTGTTTCTCTTTCTAAACTTCATTAATCATGTTTAATAACTTGTATATGGTGAAATCCTTTCGACTCTCCATTTTACATTAAGGATTTCACTAGTAGATGTTGATGGCAGTTGTGACCGTTTGTTGGATTCGATAATCCACGAAATGAATTGATGACCTAACATCATTTGTTTCTCAATATGTATATAAAGACAAAAGGAAAAATCCAAAATACAGTATTTTTTTGCCTCTCAAATGAATATATATATATATATATATATATATATATATATATATATATTCTCGCATTACTTTTTTGATCTCACTGCCATTTTCATACTATTTTCAATTATGGGCATGCACCGAGTCCTAACCACATCTCCCTCACTCCTTCCTCCTTCACCTTCACATACTGTTTAAAACCTTAGGAAATTTAAAACTACTTTTTTATCAGGTCAAAGTAAAAAACTGAAGAGATTAAGGGTCCAATCAAGCAAGAGCATTAACCCATTCTTTAAGTTTATATGCCACTAACTTTGCCTAAGAGTTGCCATCGTCTATACAGCTACCCGAAAGACCTTAAAAGAAAATCTACAGTTTTCTGAGTAATGGGTGTGTGTGTCTTTCAAAATGTGCTCTCCATGTATAAGTCATGGAAACTATAAGTAGATGATAAGGTAATTCTAATACATGTATTTTCATCTATGTTGTTTAAATCTTACACACATGCATCAATAGTCTCAATTAAATTGTTAGACGGTAGCGTGTACATGTGGCAGAAAGGGGAGGGGTGAATTTCTTAAGTGCTTGTGTTGAGAGATTTCTAATTGGGCAGGTTGGAGCATTGGGACTGATGGCCGCCTATTGCATGGAATTTTACAC
The DNA here is from genome assembly GCA_015143295.1 of Tetracentron sinense. Taxonomy (NCBI): domain Eukaryota; kingdom Viridiplantae; phylum Streptophyta; class Magnoliopsida; order Trochodendrales; family Trochodendraceae; genus Tetracentron; species Tetracentron sinense. The sequence goes on along the minus strand of JABCRI010001053.1, from coordinate 553 downwards.
TTTTGAGAAATACTTGCATATATAGTAAGCATTAAGGATGGATGAAACTCCATCTCCCTACTTCTCAAAAAATGTGGCACTAGTGCATGTATCAGAATATGAATCAAGGATTAAAAAATACTGTTTCGGGAAAAGTTCAGTCCCAACCGAAACCTATTAGCAGCGTTTCATTATGATACATACATTCCTCTTTTTTTAATTCTCAAAATGAAATCAAAATTTAAAAAATCAAAGAGTTAAGGAACCAAATATAAGTCCATGGGGAAGTGACTAAGACAAAGTAGCAAACACAATTTACATTACACATAATTAAAAACTATGTATCTCCCCTTTTTATCAGTCTAAAATATATATATCGTATATGTGGTTAATGAACTAGACTATCGCCTGTTGTCTCGGTTTTCACCGAATTTTATTTATATGAACTGAGTACAGAATTGTCCTTCATAGAGAGGGTATGATCTCCCAGAAAGCCTTACATGTCGACTTGTGTCCCCCTATGAACAACGTAAGCTCCCATCACGACCATTATCAAGAGTTTGCGACCCCCAAA